>VNJO01004799.1:0-35879 GCA_008042535.1 Drosophila tani
AGCATTCGCAAAAGCACGCAATCCTTCTCCTCCGCCTCCTTTCCGCATGCCGGAGGTAAGTAACTACAATATTCCCTCAATTTTAAAATAGTATTTAATAATTTTAAAAATTTAAATACATTTTCTTCGCCCAGGTATTCGGGGAACCTAAGGCACCCATTGTCGACACTAGTTACTGGCCGCCCCTGGGCACTCGGCCCACCAAAGCCTCTAAGGTAAAACAGCCTGTAACACCAGAAGAAGAACCAAAGGACGATTCTCCCAAAAAGCAGCCTCCGAGGAGCAACCGTACAGCTAACAGACGGATGCGACGGAAGTTGGCGCGCTGCGAGAATGATTTATCCAAGTCAAATGGAGCCAGGGCCGAGGTAGGAGTTCCAAAGGCTGCAGCGGCAGCTGCCGATGCGAAGGACTCGCAACCGAATCTGAAGGCCCCACAAAATGGCGCTTTGAGTTCTAGAAATGATAAAAAGATTCAGAAGAGTCCTCAAGTTGATATAATCAACACGCCGCCGCCACCGAATCAAAAGCCTTCAGTCCAAAATTCCAAGGGAAATCCGTCGAAACCTCAAGCTGTGGCCAGCAATAAGTTTGCACTGCTCGACCAACTAGTGGAGGAACCTTCTCCTTCTCCGGCGATCAAAGTCGAGGCCGAAAATCCAGAGGCAGATGGGGACGGGACACTGGAGAAAGAGAAACGGGAAGCTGCCGGGAAGGCCAAGAAGCAGAAGAGACAACTCAAGAAGAAGGAGAGGGCCCAACGCCTTCGACACGAGGCCAAGGAAAAGGCAGCAAACGAAGCACTAGAAGCGGTTATAACGAAAATACAGGATAATCCAAAGGTTCAATCCCTAGATCTCGCCTCTATCTTTCTACAAGCGTTCCCAAACTTGGAGACCGTGACAGATAAAGCCCTAAAAGGAACATCTGCTGAAGTCAAGCCAACTATCAAGGACCTAGAAACAGTGGAGAAGGATATGGTTGCCAGATTGGGTGTCTCCTCGAAGATCTCAAGAAAACCACGCATTCGTAGCCCGTTCCTTGAGGCGGTGTCGACTGCGACTGCTCGGAAGTCCGCCGAAGAAACTCCGCCGGCTAAGAAGCGGAACTTATGGGAGAAGAGGGAGCCCGGTGGGGAGAGCGTACGCGTACCACTTCCGTTTCCGTTTCAGCTTCCGCCAAAGTAGATAATATTCCAAATTTAACCATGCCAATGTTTGTATTTTTTACATATTTTTTCATTTAACTTTTACTTATGTACCTTTTATATATAGGTTCTTATTAAATAAATTTATATTGGCATTTGGAAAAGTTTATGCTTGAAATATTTTGCTTTCAAAGGCAGACACCCACAAAAGGCCTTTGTCGATGCTGGGAGAACACGTTAATAGTTCTAACCAACAAAAACGTATAAAGGCCAACCGCTTTTGTATTAATTTCTGAAGCTGCCCTCGCATTAGGCGCCTCATGAACCGTCCCACGCAACGTGTCGCGTTGTAAATAGAATTTGTTGTGCATAATAAAATTATGCATTCATAAAGCACTCGCAGTGGCAGTCGCAGTCGCAGTCGGAGTGCCGAATATGGCCATAAAACACTCACTGAATGCAATTTTCACCGCCGCCCCAGGCACCATTTTCCGCCCCCGTCCACTTGCCATGTATTCCCCTATATTTCCACCATTTATGCACACAATGCGCTGCCATGGAAACCGCACTGATGTGATGTGCCAGCAGTCAGCCGCCGCCAACGCCATTCAAATCGCCATAATGCCGAGTCCCTTTCAAAGCAGTCCATTTGGCCAAAACTGAAGAAGAAGCGACCCCAGTGCGACGTCAAAAGGGGATCCGGATACCGGAATCCGGATACGGGATCTGCATATGCCACAGTCAGTTCTGCAGGGAGAATTAAAGTTCATCGGATTCCGGAAAGATATAGCCACACATTGCCAGCGATTTACCGATTCCGATTTAATTAATTTTTGTAATTAATTAATATTTAATAACATACATTGCTTATGGTATTTATGGGCTATATTCAACATTTTCCATGGTTTTCTTTAAAACAAAATAGAAAATCTCTCGAGCTTTGAAATCCATTTAAAAGTTGCCTAAAACCTAGAGATGTCAAACTACCGGTATTGGCACCATCGAGTTTTTGTTCGCAAACTATCGATACTATCGCGATAGTACCGACCTATTTCATTTTGTAAAAAAAAGGGGTGTTCATCTAATAAAATACTCAAAAAAGTTGAGGGTATCCCTTAGTAATTTGATAAAGATTTTTAGATTAAAGATTTAATAAAGTAATAATTTAAAAATTAATAAAAATAGTCAGACCAATTTCTCAGTTTTGGTATCTTGTGATTTATATTTTAATTTTCTAATTAGAATAGGATTGGTTTCAAGCTAACAAATATAATAATGTGTGCGATTGTTTTCAAACTACCGATGTTGCAAGCTGAATACAAACCATCGATACTATCGATAGTGCCACCGGTAGTTTGACACCTCTACTAAAACCATGCTATAAAATGTTGGAGGCCCAAAATTCACTGCAAATTTGTGACACACTTTGTAGCTCCCCTCCCGGATTGGATATTTTAGCCAGGGCAGGTCTCCCACAGCTGCTCGAATCCGATCCCAGCTCGATTTGCGACCCCTAATCCGGCTTCAACTTGCATATGTATGTGCTCCACTTCTACGGCGGCTTAAAGGTGCGCAGATTCGGCGGCTAAGACGGCAAGGTGCCTCTCGCTTCTCGTTTCCTTGGATTCCAGCAAGAAGGGGCTGACGGTGGCGTCCATAAACGGATTATAATGCGTGAGCCCCGCCCCCATTCGACCTGCCCGCCGCCTACTTATGCCTGCCCATCGCTGAGCAGTTAAACCGCTTACTGAATTTCTCTTCCCTGCGCCCACCTCCCCCGCATGTTTGCCTTAAACGCTGCACTCGGAGAAATTTATGTACATACTCTCGGATTTATAAATTAACTTCGCTATGATTTGGAATCATCTATGTAGTTACAGCGGAGCATATTGTAGTTTAATTTAAAATGTATACAAGAACATAAATCGAATTCGCTGAAAGGTATTATAAACTCTCATTTGTTTTCGTTAAATTAACAGAGAATTATTACTAGCAAAGGTATTTAAAATATAGATAAATAAATTATTATTATTATAATTATTAAAATAATAATAATTATTACTAGCAAAGGTATTTAATTTATAGATAAATAAATAATTTAAAATATTTGCTAGCAAAGGTATTTCTTATAAGAAAATAATCCTCTTTATTGATTTAAAATATCAAAAACACAAAAAAATATTTTTAAAGCAAGAAGAGAAATATCTTTGCTTTTTGCTTAATAATTTTCCATCTTTATCAATATTTTATATTTGGAATTCTTTAACGATTTTGTATGTAAAAAACAGTTTTTGTGGATGTGAAGGGACATTCTCTGTGACTTTGAAGGCACACTCTCTGTCACATATCCTTTTCCCCGAGTGTAGGCCATCCGGCCCACCATCCTTAGTGCTTCCTGAGCTTTGTCGAGGCAAAAGTCCATTCTGTCACGTTTTATATTGATATTTAAAAAACAACAAACGGGTGTAAAGGGGGACTGGGACTGGGACTGGGAGGCGGCGGTCGCTTGCAGAAACAACTAAACAAAATGGCAAAACAAATTTCTGCGCGTTTTGTGCCGCTTAGCACGTAGGCAGGGCGGGGGAAAGGTGGGCGGAAAGGTGGGTGGGAAAAGGCGGGCGGCTTCTCACGTAGCAGCCACGTAGCAAATGGCAGCGGCGAACGGAAATTGCAATTGAGTGCAAATTGCAAGAAGGAAAGGACCTGCATTCGCAGGACCCAACCCCAGCCCCAACCGCTTCGCCCACTTCCTGTCGCCTTTCGATTTTCGTGCACTTCCTGCTCGGCTCGGCTCTGTGTGCTGTGTGAGGTCACTAAATTTTTAATGCCCCTGTGAGCCGCAGGGATTTCCCTGAATAAATCTGACCGTCTTGAGCCGCACTGCCACCGGTCGCCCCCAAGAGGGCGGCTTTAATGATTAACCACACTGCAAAGGCCGTTGCCGCTGCCGCTGCCACGCCCCCCCTTGCCAAGACACATCGCTGGGCCGTATCTTTGTTTGCTCGCCGCCTTCAACTTCATCGTCGTTTGTCACGTTCTGGTCGAGATGTTTATCGTCCGCCCTCCGTCCGCAAGTCGCGTGAAAAGCCCAAAAAACAGAAGCAGGTGCAGGAGCAGGAGCAGGAGCAGGAGCGGGAACAGGAGCTGGAACAGGAGGCTTTAATTAAATTCCTCAACGAAAGAATCTCACACAATATCTGCTGGCTATATATTTTGGGGAAGGAAATTGAGTTGCGTAGGATTTAACAAGCTACGCATTGATATTTAAATTAATTTTGCAGTTTAGGATATAGTTTTTTAATTTATTTGTAAACTAATGTAAATCTAAAGTACTAAATAAAACTAATTATGTACTATCGATAGAGAATAGTTATATGGCGTCAATAATGATCGGTAGTGTAACCGATATATCGATAGTGTAATCGATATAACGATAGAGGAAGTTTGAAGAAGAGAACCAGCAATAAGAAAATACGCATAGAGCAACTTATTTATTTTTTATTTTTAAACGCACTAAATATAATTTAAGGAACTCGGGGTGCTCGTGTTTAAGGGTTTGTTTATTAATATAACATGGCGGAACAACTAATTGCAAATTTAAGTGGAGCAACAACAACCGTTAAAGTTTGTTTCAGTGTGATTATGTAGTGTTTTCTTGGTGGAAAAGGCATGTTCCTTTCCTTAACTTCTCATTGGTTATTTTCTTAAAATGGTCGCATCCTAATCCTGTTCAGACATATCGGCATCTTCATCTGGAATCTCACAGTTCCCTAGCAGCTGGTCCATCAGCTGAATGATCTCATCGTTGAGTCGCTGTATCAGACTCTGGGCCATGAGCAGCACCTGCACCACGACCGGGGGCAAGGGATGCTGAAAGAAGTGGCCCCACTTGCGGACCACCTGCGGCCACAGATTAGGCAGAACGAAGGCCAGGCAATAAACTGGATATTAAAAGAAATTCATAAATTAAGCTTCCTGTTTAATTTAATTATTTAGCATTTAACCATAACTTACCCAGCATCAGCAGCGTGGAGGAGTCAACGAAGGAGCACAGAATGATCAGGTTAAAGGCGCCAATGGTCACCAGGGCACTGGGCAGATAGTCGCGCCCAAAGAGCAGGTGCTGACCGGTGGCCACCCAGCGGTTGGTCCAGTTGGTCAGCTGGCGGGCCACCGGGGCCACCACCTCGGGCGGCACACTCACCCGCACCAGAATCTGACGGCGTGCCACCTCCTCGTGCGGCTCAGCGCGCAGAGCGGCGGTGAAGAACAACACCACGCCCATAATGCCCAGCCCCAGCATGCCCAGCAGGCTGGGCAGGCTGAAGCGGGCCAGCAGATTGATGATCAGAAGTCCCAGGATTAGCCAGGCACTGCTGACAATGGGCAGCTGCCAGGTGAGCACATCCATATAGGGGCTGGTCCAGTCCATTACAGCCTGGTAGAGCTCACTCACGGTGTAGATATCTGGGCGACGACGCAGCTCAAGGCTCGTCTCGAGGTTCTCCTCCTGTGGCTTTGATGATTCCAGCTCCATTATTCGATTCTGATAAATTTTTAAAAATATTTTTTCAAGATAAAAATGCTGCGACTGAAATGCTGTAACTGAAACTGTGCTGGGAAACAGCTGGGATACTGATGAACTTTGGTTTCGAAGCCAACTGAGATGTACCAAGTGTGAAAAAGGCTATTTCAGGGCCTGCTCTGGCTAGGATTTTCAGAATTTGATACTTAAAAATATAATCTTTACAGATTATGGAATATTAAGCAAATAGACCATTTTGCTGTGAAATAGTTATGATGTTTTCTTACCAACCAACAACAGCCCCAAAAGTCGCAATTAATTTATTCATGGTCCTGGCGAGACGAGGCTTATCGCTCATCGGGGATGGATTCCCCGCCCTCGCCCGCCTCTGCGCCTGTCAAATATTTGTCCAGTTTTGCATCAAACAAAGGGACTGGCCAGGACAAAGGCCCAAGCTTCGATTGGCCGCGCTGCGTATACGCAATAAATAAATTAAATCCCTGTGGAGGCTGCCCGGGGGCCTGGAATGCAAATGCCAGAGAGCTAGAAAATGCAAGTCGAAAACTAAATAGAAATGAACGCGAGACCGAAAACGAAAACGAGCGAATGGGAAATTGGAAACGCCGCCGCCGATTGGCGCTAATGAAAAGCGATAAAATGGACCGACATCGAAATGCGAAAACGAACCGAAATAATGCCGCGCTTTCAAAGGCAAAAGTGGGAGCGGTCAGCGATCAATTTTGTGCGGAAATTAGTACAACTTTCGGGCCTCCAAATGAATTTCCAACTGCATATTTTCGGCTCTGGCGTTGGCGTTGGTCCTTCCCTTCCTTGGCTGGCTAATTTCCAGTGGCGGCAACTCGAAATGTAAATCAAAACTGCAGCTCCAAGGGGCTGACTAATTAGATTACTTAAGTTGGAGCAGCTAAGAAAAAGCGGCACTCGTATACAAGTATATAAGTAAGCGCGCACAGTGAGTCACAAAAAGCTGTTGACAATTTGGAAGCTGTTTTTGCAGCCCGATGAGGCAGATACATGCAGCGAGAAAAATAATATATACGAGAGATGGTAAATTATTTAATTATTTTTTAAATAAATATTGATTTTAGGAAAGAGAGAGAGAGTTTTGTTAAATACAAAACAAAGAATTCCTTATTAAGTTCCAAATTAAGTTTAAAGTCAGACTTATTAAATTATTTTTAAATTAAATACTGAATATAAATAGAGGGAATTCAACATTCTTAGGAGTTTTGTATTTAATAAAGTCTTTACTAAGCTCTAAGCAAATTAAGTTTAAACATTCTTAGGAGTTTTGTATTTAATAAAGTCTTTACTAAGCTCTAAGCAAATGAAGTTTAAACCTTAAAAATTTAAGTTAAATATGAAATCTTGCAAGTCTAAATTAGCTAACAGAGAATACAGTAAGTTTATCAAAAAGGTATCAAATTACAAAATAATTATTAAATTACATTTTGATTCTAGATATAATTCCCTATACACTCTTGGGAGTTTTATATATAAGGAAGTCTCTAATGAGCTGCAATCTAAGTTTCAACTTTAAGAATTTCATTGAAATATGGAATACTTTCAGTATAACAGTATTAAGTATTAAGTATTAAGCTAACAGTATTCTCTGTAACTAAATTATAAACTCAGGCTTTTCAAAAACATAAGAAAACAACTCAGGCAGGTATGTATATTAAGGAAAATAGTATCAATCCAAAAAATTAATATCAAAAAGCTTTCACCTTTTTTTACTGTGCACCCCAGCCCAGATGTATGTATGTATTTCTTGTATTTTTGTATGTACAAATATTTTTGACTTGGCGCCAGCGAGAGAAGCACTGGAGTTTCTTGTCGGTGTCTCCGCTGCTGGTTGGCACGTCTTGCTTAATTATTTCCTTGGCTAGAGCAAACAATCAACATAATTTCTGACAGGCCGCCCACGCCCCCGCCCACGGCCCCGGCCTTCTCCCGTTTTCCATTTTCCATTTCCATTTTCCACTTTCCGGCTCTTGCTGGCGACATAATAAAAAAGAAAATGTTAGAACTTGCCTCGGTCGGAGGGAGCATCTGATTAGCTGCATCCAAGGAGTCGTGCTCAAAATTCGAAGGCCCTTAATCGTTGGCCATTTCCCATTTTCCACAAATTTCCCCAACACAAGCAAAAAGCAAGGCGAAAAAGGATGGAAAGCAGGTGAGGGTTAGGTTAGTTTAGGTTACGTTGCGTTGCAGGCTTTCTCGCCCAACACTTTCTCTTGTTTGCATTTAAATTTCGTTTTCAATATTACCGAAATCTGCATAAATTATCTCCACAACAGGCTACAACCCCCGGCTTTCCTTTTGGCCCATGTGTGTGTAGGTGTGTGTGTGTGGAACTATAACTATCGATCTCACTTAAGCCTCCTGGGTCCTGGTCTGTCCTGTCCGTCCGTCCATCTGCCCGCCTGTCTGGGCCATATGCAAGCTGGCAATAAAATTTAAATATTTTCCATATAAATCAAATCGATGGAAATTTTCGGGACAAAGCAAGGTGCACCTGTGTGTACATATGCATATATAGATGTGTATATACATATGTATTGCAGACGGGTGGAGCCCCAAGGACCCAATGGAGCTGAACAAGTGGGTGGCAAAATAGCAGGTCAGTGGTGCCCAAAAAGGAAAATAAATAAAGCAAAAACAAAGAGCCATAAAGGCCGAGACATGGATTAACAATAAAATGTGTATTTAAATATATAAAAGCCGCATATTACGTTTCGAATTCTGTATTGTGCCCGCTCTTACGGGAAAATAATACAAGTTGTATTCCAAAAGAATATTTCACAAGGAGGTACTTCAATATTTTAATGTATAAAGTGTGATTTTGGTTTTTTTAATGAGGCTATCAAATCGTTAATTTCGTTGTTACTTAACATATTCGCCTATAACCCAAGATTTATATAAACTGAGGTAAAAACCGATCTCAACGTTCTCGATTTTGGAATTTTTCTTCTCAAAAGCAGGCCAAGAACAAGAATGAAAAAAAGAATTCTCACATTGAGAACGGGTTTCATAGAATGAGTATTTTTGAGTTAAAAGAAGAATTGTTCTAGATATAAATAAAAATTTACTTGAATGAGCTCGAGAAGAATTTCGTCTTGATTGTAAGAGTGCATCTTTAGGATAGAGTGAAAAGAAATCGTTCTCAATTTTTCCGAGTGTAGTTATCACTTTTCCTAAATAAAGAATTTTACAACGAATATATAAAACTGTATTGTTTAGAATTATACAAGCAAGTAATCTATTAAACATTAATCTTAAAATTCAACATGCTCACGTCTAGAATTCCCCTAAATTGTCAGAACCGGAAACCCAAAGATGGGTGGTGTTGCTGCCCAAGGGTCGACTGGCTTTGCACAAGTGTTTCGTTGTCGCTGTCGCTTCCGGTCACAATTTATGGTTATATTCGCATGCGGATGCAAATTTTCGACCTGCACTCTGTACCATTATCCTGTCCACAATCCGAAGCGATCACGTAACCATAATCGTGCACAACTCCCAATCTGTCGGCGCGATCATACGAAATGGTCGCCCAGCATCCTTGTGACAGGCTCATGAATTGTCCTGTCAGTACGTTCGGTAATCACGCATGACGGCTCCATTTTGTACTGGATTATTGGCTAACATAAGCACGTTTGCATTGATAGATTGATGAGGGTCACATGTTTAACACAGGAAGTTTACTTCCTGAGCTAAGAGGGAATGTTTGAATATTTTTTGTATAAATTTATTTAAGAAACTTTAAATATCAGTGAGAGCAGTGCTGGCTCCTTTGTAATTAATTTGTATAGAAGAATATTTCGCGGAGAAGCTCTACTTATTCCTAATCAGCAGCGACCCCGATCCACGCATCTTCCTGGCTGCTCATTCAGAGCTTGACAGATGAGGGCCAAATTGAAATAGAAGCCCTGGGATAATGAAGATCTCTTGCTGTCATCCGACTCTTCTTCAGAAAACACAGCAAGACACAGCAACACTCGCAGTGGAACGGAGGATAAGGGGCCATGTCCATGTCCACCTTCATTTGCATCGAGCATCTGCTCGGCGCGCTCCTAATGCCATGGCTGAAGGGACTTTAAGGGGTCGGGTGGTGCCACATTTCGTTTACGTCGAGTGCACTTTCGGTCACATTTATTACACAATTCCAATAAATAACTTTTCGCAGGGCTTCCTGGCCGGCAGTTGCAGCTGCAGCTGCAGTTCCAGTTGCTCCTGCAGACAGAAAACCACACTCGTAGGACACACAGACACAGGGACGTCGCGCCGCACGTCGGCAACGATTTTCTTTATGGTATTTACAACGACATCGTCAGCTCGTCATCGTTTTGCCGCTGGACTCGACCGAAGGAGAACCAAGGGCATGGCAAGCAAAGGGGCTGGTCGAGGGGAATACTTTATTTACGAGTATTTCCCAACAATACCAATGACAGGAAAATGAGGAGCGAAGCTGGATATACTCTCACAAGGCGCCATTCGCTTTATTAAAATTATTTTGATATTAAAAATCAAATAAAATACCACTTTGTAATTCAAGTGTAATCATAAAATTGAAGTAAGTAATTGCTATCTTATAATTGACCTTTAACAATGGCCTCTGTTTAGGTCTAAGTAAGAGTAAAACTATATTATAGAGTAAAATCTATAATGCAACCTATATAAAGCGAAGACCTTTTAAAATAAAATCAGTTTCTATCAAAAACTCACGCTATAAACGTTTATTTACATTTTTTGATCCTTCGAGCCGGATGCGTAAAAAGATCTTTAGGGACAGCTTAAGTTTTGTGCGTGTCAGCTATTCGATTATTAATTAACAATTATGTTTGTCAGTTTAATCTAAAGCTTTTAAAATAAGTAGTGGCTAGAGTATCAAGAAACGATCTCATCGATGCAGAAAATGCCACAGTCAGACTGTCAGAGGAGCTCAACTGCCTCGAAACTCCCTCGTTTTTGCCTCTGTATGTTTCTGCAATAAATTTGTCTGCTTTATCGATATTTTTATGATTTTATTTTTATTTTATTCCATTCGGTTATCGGTGCGGTGCGGTGCGGTGCGGTGCGGCTGCTGCTGGGGCTGGTGCTGCACTTGAAGTGCTGTAAATTTGCCATTTAATTGACAGCTGAATCATAATTGCATTGTTCTTAAATCCGTCTTTGTTGCCGCAGCTTGAATTTAAATTCAGGAGCTTCGATTGCAGTCTGCAGCTCGCAGTGCTTGCTGCATATTTATGAAGTTATTGCAATGCCAACTGGCATAAACATATTCATTGGGCGGTGGCCGTGGCGGTGGCGGTGGCGGTGTTCGGGGGGATTGTTTGATTTGCCACTCTAACGAACAGTAGTCTCTGTGTGTGTGTGTGTGTGTGTGCTGGGTGTGGGGTGTGGGGTGTGTGTGTGTTGCCAGAAGTGCACATTGTTTGCTATGCAAACTTTGTCAGCCGCTGCTGCTGCTGCTGCTGCTCCTTTTGCTCCTGCTGCAGACTCCAATCCCGATCCTCATGCTTTTGGCCAAATATCAACAGCCATGCCGGGGCAGGCGGCACATGTTGCACATGATTATGTTTAATTTTGAACCGGGAACCCGGAATCGCCCTCTTGGATATCCCGCTCGAGGCCATTGAGTTTTCTCAAGTCAGGAGTTGAAGGTGAAGTCCACGTCATTCGTTTAACTCAATATTATTGCTCCAGAGCTCAGTGTAGCCAGAGAGGCTGCCCTCAGAAAGCCGGATAACAGGCATTTATGTAACACAATGGGGTTTTAAAGCCTTAAACATATTAATATTGGTGTTAAAGTGTTTTAGCCGCATTACAAATAACTCTGTATATTAACTAAAAATTAATTAAATAAAAAGGCATCTCAAGAACTCCATCTTATTTTTAGTTTTTATTAAAAATAAATTATCAAAAATATCAATCGTAACCATTAAAGTACACCCAATAAAAAAAAAAATTTGATATTGTAAAGTATAAAATCTATACTAAACTCGTTATATAAACTATAAACTCGTTTTTTTTTGTGTATTCTATTGTTACATGAATTCTATACTTTTAAGTATTAAACATTTCCTAATAGGATGCTTTTTAAGTATTCAAACTATACTACTAATAGGAATTAAATATTAATTCTATTCTAAACTCTTAATACTGTTTGAAGTAGATTTTTAAGACAACCCATATAAAAATGTAAACCCTTTTTTTTTGTGTACTGCTTGTAGTACCGTTTATGTATTAATTGGAGTCGAACAAGTACGTGACGATGTTTTAGGTTTTCACCCGAAATATTTCCCTAAATATGTTATTTCCTTTTGTATTCAAACCTGGAATCATATAACGAGGCACGACAACGTGCCAACAATGGACTGCAGCCACAGTACCGAGTACTCCAATCAAGCGGGCCGATTCCGCTGGCAGTTAAGTAATTGACCAATTCGAGACCGCCACTCGATTGTCAGCCATTCCGAGCTTGCGACAATATCGATAACCTGTCACAATACCGTGAGTCCGTCCCGACGACCATGTTCCTATTCTGTTAAAGGCCCTTCAGCAGTATCGCAGTGCACATTCGCCTGCTCCACTCCACTCCCACTCCCACTCCCTTGGCCAACGTTACGAATTAAAATTTATTTCCGACAATTTTTATTTAAAGGTTTGCCTTGGCCCCACTCACAACCCCTTGCTTCTGAATATTTGAGAGCGGTGTCTGGACAGCAGCTGGCGGCATACGCAACAAATAAACAAATGCAAAACAGGGCTGCCAACGAGCTGCTATCTGGGGCTTATCCGCAAATCCACAAACTTTGGGGTTAAGCTTCGAACAAATTATTACTATATTTTATAGGGACCACGTTTGCAAACACAAATTTGATCAGATTACAAAATATATAATTATATCGATACGGTTGAAGGAGAGTCCTGCTGAACAGAGCGTTAGCTGTCAGGGCTTTTTATTTAGATATTCCTTAGGGAAGAATCTTAAGAATATGTTACATTTAAAATCACATTTATACCAAGACTTTAAGGAATTATCATCAATATTCTCAGTATGTTACTTTGCCCATTGATAAAGGGCATTTGGTATTCACCCAACACCATTTGAATACCCGTTCTTATCCTTTTTTTTTATTGTTGTCCTTGTCACATTTATGCACACTTAATGGCAGCGACAATCGACCTATGAATGTCCTTAGCCTTGGACGTCCTCCTCTGTCTCTGTGTGTGGGGCGGGAAAAATGGAGCACAGAGCAGGACAGGATCGGGCTGCTGCAGAGCCCCAATGCGCAATAATGGCAATAATGTGGAGGAAATACTTTAAGATATCCAGACGTACCGGTTACCCATGGACAATATAAATGACAGAGCTAAAAAATTGTCTTAAGGAGCTTTACCTTAAAATATACAATTATGAAATTTTAATTTTTAATTTGAATATCTTGTAAGTAATCTAAATGTTTTGAGCTTGAGATAGTCAGATCTTTCATATCTTTAGTTAATATTTATTATATACAAGGTAGATATAAATCTTTAATGAACTGAAAACGCCCCAATAACTCTTGAATTTTTCCAGGATATGCAAACAATAAAGAGGAATTGCGACATCCCCCCTGGAAAACCGCCTGCCACCCCCCCGCCCTGGTATTTTTCGGAGCCCGGGTTTTCGGGTTTTCGGTTTTTGGGGCGCTCTTTTGGTCATTTTGGTTGGAGCATATTGAAAAATTGTTGTTGTAGGAAAAACCCATTTGGCTATTGTTTGTCATACTTTGGACGGCCGCCGTTGCCGTTGCCGTTGCCGTTCCTGTTCCTGTTCCTGTTTTTCCGCTTTTCCTCCTGCCAGCTGCCTGCTGCTGCTGCTTGCTGCAGTGGATTTTCAATAAATGACTTATGTGTATACACCGCGGGACTAACTGCTTTCCATGTCCGTATATATGTGGGGTTATACCAACTCCCCCGTCCAAGCCGCGGCTTTCCCCTAGCCTCTTTCCCCCAGATTTTCCCTGTTTTCCCCCGGCCTTGGTGGTTGTTTGTGCTTTTAACGAGCCCAGCTGCGTGCCGGTTGCGAAAATCGCTTTTAAAAATAATAACAATGTGGGTTCGTCGTACATGGCTACCCTACGCAGTTTTAGAGCAAAGAGTTGGCTAAAAGGGGTTAATCAACCAATTTAGTGTCGACTAATGGCGAAGGCGGAGGCGGGAGAGGCTTTAAATGGAGCTAAGTGCTGAAGATAAAAAAGCGCTGTTGAAAAGGGAGTAGACATACGCGTTTGGCAACACTGTCAATCAGCGATTTCATGCGGACTACCAACACTACTCTAAGCTAAGAACTTTCTTACTTTAAGCCTTGTTCCACTGCTCCATTCTGCTCCATTCTCTAGAATGGTCCATTCTCATACACGAGGTCTTCCATAAGGGAGGATGGTACATCCAAAATTAACAAAATTAACAGAAAAAATACCGAGAAATATCGATTACTAAGCGATATTTCGTAAGTTCCTTCCCTAACCCTTCCCTAATTTCTTATTCTTTTTGAAATTATGAATATTTTTGACAAAAAGAATTATGAAAACTAGATCCAGTGGAGCATTTCGTTGTCCCCACTGCATAATGCGATTCTCCTTAAACAAAATCGGATCAGCTGTTCCAGAATGTAAATGGAGCATTGGAATCAGCGACGGTCCATTTTCGAAAATATGTAGCAGCGGAACAAGGCTATTACTCAATCATATTTTGTGATTTTGATTTATTTTGAGATTTATTGCAAGTATTGGGTTCTATAAACAATTTAATATTATTGTTTAAATTTATAAATTTAAAACTAGCCAGATTTCGAGCCAAAAAAAAAAAAAAAAATCGTAGGGCGTTACTCATCTTTTAGTTGTAATATTTTCTCGTATGTAAATACATTTTCCTGAATATTTATAGCATCTTTTATATGTTTACTTATACCAAAATATATGTACAATGTTTTATAGATAAAAGAGCCTCCTTTTTATGCAAATTACCTTGACACCTCTGAGCTAAACATTTCCAATTGCTGATACCTTTGGCGTTGTTTACGGCTCCCAAGGGATCAATAGCTGAACTTTGGTCTGGTTTTCCGTTAAATATTTAGGACTCTATCTGTGCTCACCGGCCTTAAAGTCCCAGCACTTTCAAGCAATTATTTGGTGGCATTACTTGAGGGCCTTCTCGATCTACAGCTTAATTGGCTGTGGCTTTCACAGGACTTTCCATTTATTTTTCCTATGTTTCCTTTGGTCTTTGTACGGCTTCACTTCGTTCCTGGTTATCACCAGCTATTTCCCTCAACTATGTCTTTTTTTTTTTTGTTTTTGCTGCTAATGAAAACATTTGCCCCGAACAAAACGAACTCGGGTAGTTATTAAAATATTTTCGTCTGTGTCTGCCAATGACATTTACAGGGTCTGGAGCCAGCAGACACAGAGACAAAACTCACGAGTGTGTGGTGTGTGCTGGTGGGGACAGAAGCCATTTTGTTTGGATGATGTTGATGTGGCAGAGAGCGGGTGCTTGTTTGCTTTAAAGTGCAACTTATTTACCTGAGCATGTCGCCCCCTTGGTGCCCATGAAAAGCAAGACCTCCCTGCCCCCACCTGTACCCTGAAGTGCTTATAGGCCCGCATAAATGACGCACTACATAGCTATGGATCCTTTGGCTGAATGTCCTGCTGCCGCCACCGAGCTGGTCCTTGCTTGTTTGTCATACTCCTTGCCCTGGAAAGTATATGAGTTTCGATCTATTCCGGTTGTAGGGCGGGAAACAAGTCCAAGCAGATCCATTTACAAAGTGTCCTTGTCTAGGGATACTATTTATAAATCACATATGATTGCTTGTGTACAGTTAGTTGAAGGTCTAAGCTATACACTAGGTTTAAGAAAATGACAGAGAAAATCTAATACAATAAAAATAATAATAATAAATATAGAGGCTTTATTTTCTGGTTGGGAGGTTTTAATGTATAATAATATAAATTCTATTAATATTAATAGAGATTTCTTTAAGCCTCTCCTCTTAATTAGTTGAGAATTATGTGACCCGGAGTTTCAACTATTGAGATTTAAGATCTGAACATTTTTAAAGCCATTTAAGGCGTTATTTCAATTTTTTTAAATCAATTTAGAAGCAATTTCTATTCTTTTTGTGGCAAGATACTAATTGTAAAATAAATATACAGAAATCTAAAAAAGAAGTACTTTTTCCCAGGGTAAATCACCTTCGAATATTTTTGCACTTACCTCAGTATTATTCGACATGTTTGCCCCACCTCCTGGGCCGCCCTTTGGCATTTCAGCCTTTGTCCTTTGTGTGTTTATGCTGATCTTAATCAACGAGTTTAACGTGCGCATTTGTTTGTCATTTACAGTTATTGCTGCATAAACACACACACACTGGCTAGCACATACACTTGTATATAGGTAATCGCATATAGGGGAGGTGGACGGAGACAGCAACTTTCGTTTGCATATTGCATATTTTCACACAACAATTTTTTCATCGACATTTTTATTGCTCAATATTAAAAAGAAAAAATGGTGAGCAAATGTTGTGTCGGGCCCCGTCTCTCGCTTTATTTAATAGATTTATTAAACAAATAAAGCGAAAACCAAATTAAAATGGTTTTTCGCAAACCAAATTAAGTACAAATTTAATAAAAACCTGATATTTAATTGAAACGCAATTGGCGCACAAACAGAAACGCGTAAGTGTGTATTTTCTGTATATTTATGCATCGTCTGGCCGTTGTTTTTCCAGCCGATATTCCGAATTCCGAATTTCCCCAATTCCTGGGTCAGGCATATCGGGGCATCATAAACATAATTTACATGAACTCGGAGCGTTTTTGGACTGGCCATAAAACGCAGACCCGCTTTTTTCACGACGACGATTTCCTTTTTCCAATAGTAAAATTTAAGTCGAGCTCCGGGCGTAGTCGGGGGCTAAAACAAATGACTGCCGGCACATGTAAATCAATTGGCTGCCATTTGTATGCGTGGCCAGGGGCGGAGGAGCAGCAGCTGCCATAAATAGCTGCACGGCGAAAAATTCAAGGTGGCGACCGTGCACTTTGGAAACTAAACTTTAAAGTTATGCACACATAAATGTACGTAAGCAAAACGATTCATCTTTAAGGTGATAGTTATTGAAAGGTAGAGGTTCCCATTACTAGCGCAGAAATACATTTTCCTTCTTTTCTAACGCCGATCCAAAAGGACAAAAGTTATTGCATACACAGAGACAATTTCTTGAGTCAAATGGGTTTTAAGTGCTAATTTACTTATTCATGTCCTCAATAATTGGTAATTGATAATTGTTCTCACTTTGAAATGGTTTTTACTCAGTTTGAGTAAATATTCTATTTTATGGACATATTTATCGATAGCTATCGAAGGACAGGGTAGCGCAGACACACAGTTTCCTTCTTCTACTAACGCCCTCGTGGAGGGAAAGTATGATTGCATATTTATAATTAAGAACTTAAACTTAAATAAAGAACATTTAATGACTTTGATGTAAAATGTAATAATTTTAAGCTTAAAATAAAAAAGTTAAACAAATTCAGCATAGAGTGTTGGGTTTATTAACTAATTATTTAGTTGAAAAGAAAGAAATTAAGCATAAGCTTGAACATTCCACGCCACTCTGAAAATAATATTGTTAGCTGTAAAAAAGATGGAATCTTTTAAGAATCTTTAAGGCCTCAGAGTATAGACTTCCTATTGTTCAGTACTCTTTTTTATTTTACGGTACTTTTAAAAATTATAGTTAGCTAACTATTTATTAATACTAATTAAATGGTTATCCTTTCTGCATTACTTCCGTCACCTTTTTTACATAATATTAACATATGTATCTGCCAAAAAGGAAGTAAGTCAAACTAGGGGGCGTGGTGAAATGATCTCCCTCCTTCCCGTTACACTTCCCTGCCCAAGCGAGGGAACAGCATTTTATGCGCAAATGCAAATTCAATTTTCACCGAATCGCTAAAGGAAAATTTCTGGGGAAAACGCCAGCCAGGCCCGCCTGGCCTGTCATAAAAATGTGCGCAAAACACGACCGGAATGTGGTCATGTCGGAACAAAAAATAGGTTGCTCAATGAGGGGTATTAGGAAAATATAAGCTGAGCTAAAAATATTAAAAAGTAAAAGTATATACGTACATTTAAGCTCATTCAATAAGTAAGTGTTAATTGGTTAGGTAAGAAATTAATTATATTTAAAACTTTAAAGACTGTATTCTATGTAGCTTAAATATTTTTATATTTATTTATGTCCAATGATATCCGATCTGCTTGGCACACTTAGTCCAAGACAATTGTTTCAAGAGGAGGATTCTCAAGGATTTTCCAACAAAATACTTCATTGTACGCTTGTGTTATTTTTGTTATTTTTTCTGGGAGATGTTATTTGGTGGCTGGCTCACGTTTTTGTGCCGGGAACTGTTGGTGTTGCTCGGGGTTTTTCGGCTATACGTTTTATTGTTGCTTAAAATTTACGCCATGAGCAATAAAATATTTTAATGGCCGCATAAAATGCTGCCGCATTTGTAAATAAAATCAGGTCCCCCCAAAAAAGGATCCGGCGGAGTGTTTTCTTTTTCGGGGGGATAGAAGGGGGTCAAACCCCGAACGTGTTTTTCTTGTCTTTGTAGCCGATTCGAGCATTCCTTCCGGATCCTTATCCGGATCCTTCTAAATTTTTTATGGCCGCCTGTGCAATTTGCCAAATGAAAATCGCCGGGAAACGCCCACGCGCTTTTAAACGCACCGAGCAGTAAATTGTACACATTTTCACTATACACTAGATGAGGCAAATAATGCTCTAAATATGGAAATAAGAATAATATTCAAAATATTCAAAAGTGAGCTAAAAATAAATATAAATAAGTAAGCAAGATAAATTACCGAACTTAAGTACGATTTTCCTCTGTGTTCTGTTGTTGCGTTTAATCGCTTGCCTTGTTGCAGCAACAATGCGATGTAATTAAAGAGTTTTCCCAAGAAATTCAATCAGCCAAACTCTCGGCTCTCCTCCACCTGAGGACACGTCCATAATGTAAACAATGAAGCCAATTAAACGCTCATTAAGTGCGCAGTCCCAGGGATAGAGAGTCCTGAAGGAGCAGCCTCAAGCCGCTCATCCGCTCATCCACTCACTTCTCGCTCTCACTCTTTTGCCCATCAGCGTCTCAAGTTAATTTTTTAAAGCTTTTGCCCGCCAAGGTGCATAGATAAAACAAACAACAACAGGTGAAAAACAGAGGGAAACTGGTGGAAAAGGTGCGCACAGTTGGAGCACAAAGAAAGGTAAAAGTTTCGCCAGAAACTTGGTCGTATTCCACTTTTTCACATCGCGAGTAAATTCGGTACTTACTCACGCATTTTCCTTCCCCCTCAGCGGAGCTCTGGGTGAAATGGGAAAATGGGAACCGTTTAAGCTTGAGCCACAAATGAAGTTCAGGAAAACACTTGGCGGCCAAACAGAATGGCAACAATGGCAACCGGAAACGAAAGCGTCACAAAATGGCGCTGCTCAAAAGGGGGAAGAAAAGCAAATTAATTGAGGCGAGAACTTATTGAATTTATTGAATTGTACTTATGGGTTTTGCACAATTTAGAATGTCTTTATTTTTACCTAATGCACAAAGCCATTTTCTATACATTTTTGGTTGACAAAAAAAGATTATAGCTACAGCAATGAGAAAGTCTTACAACTTACTTATAAGGACGCCTTGATTTTATCGATTTGTCTGCTCCGAGTGTAGCAATCAATATGTCAACTCGGCGGGGGGGACTCTCAAATACATCCTTAGTCCCGGTTACGCCTCCTGTTAAATCTCCGCCCTCGAAGGATCCCAAGGAGTGCCAGTACGCTGATAAATCCCTGCCATTCGGAGCGCCTGAAAATATATATTTTATATTTTTTTTGTGTTGCTTGACATAAGCTTGCTTACTTATCATAAGGAACAGTTACAGTTAAATTTAAGTGACTGCCATCGCAACCTCCTTGGGAAGTGCCCACCCCTGCAACGCCCCTGCAACGCCTTGGCCCGGGCCACTTTCATGCGATTTTGTCAATTTCGTTTTACGCGCTGCGACTTTTAAATAAAAAGGATGCTTCCCCCCTCCCCCCGGGCTCCACCCACTTCCGGTTCCCAGCAGTTTCCTAGCATTTTCCCCATATGCTGCGCACTGATGCCAGAAATCCGACTCCGTCTCCGTCAAAATGTGTGCACACACATTTGTATTTTGCACGCGGGCCACGCCCCCCCCTTTTTCACCTTAATATGCCACCCCTGCCTTGAGGGGGGGGTGGAGGGGCCACAGACACCCTTTTCGCGGGGCTGCGAATAAGTAGAAGTCATAGAATGCTCGCGTAGACAAAAGAGATGCCAGGAGATGCAACTTCGATTTCAATTGAGCCAAATGCAACTTGACAACGCTGACGACGTCGCTTTGTAAGTAAGCCACCTTCCCTGCCATCCCCCGTTCCCCCTGCCCCGAGGACTCCACTTGGCCCCCGCAACCACCCCCATCGAGACGCCCTCTTAGCCAGAGCCTCTGCTCACTGTGTGTTCGTACATCAAAGTCATTGACAAGCCGCTGCGGGGCGTGCACAGAGAGAATTAGGTACTTGGAGTAAATTTTTAATTTAAAATTATTTACTTGTAAATATTAACTTAAATATGTTTTTGGGTGTTACATAGTTTAATAGCAACGCTAAGGATTACTTTTAAATAAGCAAAATAAGCTAAATGCCTGATCTGTCCGGAAACGATATTCACTAGATAAACTAATCGTAAAACAAACCGGTTTTCTGCCCTCCTAAAATGTATCTCAACGTGAAAGAGTAACATAGTGCTGTTAACTAGGTTGTTAACTATCGAATATTGCTGTAAAGCACCGGAATAGTGCTGTAAGGCTGCTTTGTTAATCGGAGCCCCTGAAAACTGCTGTTAATCTCTTCTTCTTCTTGGCTATCGGAAATCAGCTGTTCTTTTGCCGGAACTTTATCTGATCCCGAAACCGAATCTAGGTAAACTAGAGCCTTACTTTCTTAATTCACAAACAGTTATTTTTTAACAAGAAAGAAAGCTAACTTTGGTAAATCATTTTGTCATAATTGCATTTGTGTGAATAAGAAACAGAACAAGGTGGCTAGATATGATAAATTACCAACAGGGTTTTTATAATATTGCGTAAAAAATGGTTTATACTCTAAATTACCTCTATATTTAGCCTCACAATTACGGGCAGAGATATTTCCTAACACGCAAGTCAGGGCTGTGGGCACCTTCGCTCTAACGTCGTAAAAAAAAGATACAATATTTCCAATTTAGATAGTAAAAAAAAGTTCCTATATTAGTCTTAATTTTATAAACAATTCTAACATCAAGAATAATAAAAAAAGTTTTCACAAATTTCAGATTGAACTTGAAACAAATATAATATTAATTAATTTTAAAGAATATTGTTTTATGCAAACATAAAATAAGGACAAAAATTACAATTCCTCTAAAAACATTCCAATAAATTTCAAGTGTGTAAACTTTTGTATTTTGAAGTGTGGAAAAACCATAAGAGGAGAAAAGGCAGCAGGTGACTTGCCACTTAGCTGCTTACCTTTAAATGCCAAACAAGGCGACACGAAGGGGGTGTGGCACTTGGGACTTGGGACTTGGGGCTCGGGACTTGGACTGGGACTCGGTGTAAATGGATGGCTGATAGGAGCCGCTGACGGATGGAGATTGGGATGCAGATGGAGATGGAGATCCAGATGGAGATGGAAGATAGCGATGAAGACATATGCTAATCTACATCGAAGGTAAGCTATCAACGGGGAGCTGGCGTAACCAAATGGGTAGAAAATTCCTTTGTCCCTAATGCACATTGGGATGGGCTTTGCCAATGGAAATGGTGAACTTTTTATTCAAATTTCAAGCCAATGTTCAGGTAATGGCTTCCAGTATTCAGCCATTACCTTTCCTAATTACCTTGCTAAATAATAAATATATATTTCGGATATATATTTAAGACCATCCCACACCAGGCAGAGAAATCTTTTAATGACTGCGACTTCTGAGGATATAAAACCCAACTGCAGCCAGCGGAGAAAACGTAAAGCGGCCTGCAATTTCCGTGAAACGAAACGAAACGAAACTTTTCCAGGACTTTCAAAAGGATGCCTCGCTCGCCTATTTGTACTCTTCGAGGGGGGCTTCGTAAGTTTCCAGCTTCCAGCTTTCAGTTTGTTTGCCGCTTAATGATTGCCATTTAGTTTGCCACTTGCGACTAATTCGAGATCGCTGAGAGCTGCAGACAGATTTCATTATTTATGCACTTGTGTCTGTGTCCGTGTCCGTGCCTGCTTCTGCGGAAAATGGGAAAAATGGGAAAATGCGGGGTGGCGGGCCCGGCAACAATTAACTTTGTTTTTACATTTTCACGCTATTTTTTGGGTGAATTTTCCTTCGCTCTTCGCACACTTTTGCGCTTTTATTTATTTGCAACTGCAGCTGAAGTGGGGTTATTCCCCTCGAGGTTTTTCCCAGGCATTGAGTTTGCTTTTTGTTTGTTGTTTGCTCCCGTCCCGATGGTCCTTGGTCCTTGGTCCATGTCCTGCCGCTGGTCTTCGCACCTTTGTGCACTTCTTCATCAACGCGTCCAAAAGTTTCTCGTCCAAGAAATGAAGTTAGCGCCTCGTTGAGGATGGGAAAATCGGGAGCGGGGCGAAAAATAGTCGAGAGTTTTGGGGGAAAAATGCATGGCAGCTCTAATTGAGTTATTTGCGCAGCTCGGCCTGAAGCAGGTAAGCAGCAATTAACCGCCAGCCGGGATTTCCACCTGCAACTGCTGCACAATCAACCTCTCGAAAGTCACTCAAAGGCGTGCTGCTAATGGTTCTATGTACTCGTTCGTACATGTATTGCACTGCGGTTTAACTTCATTTGATTTGTCCCAAGAAAATCCACGAAAGCTGTGGGACTTTATGAAATTTTATGGAAAAAAATCGGAGCTTTATGCTCGAGAATTTAATACATGAATCTAAAAAGTACTTCATAGTTCGCTGGTTCATCCAGCTCGATGGACCAAATGGTTTTCCATGAAAGCTGTGGGACTTTGTGAAATTTTATGGCAAAAATCTGAGCTACACATATTTGGTTTTCGACTATTTAATACAGGACTCTGAAAAGTTGTCGCTGGCGAATATTATAAAAAGCAAACTCCCATCCGGCTCGAAGGACCAAATGGGTCGCCTGTGTACTTGAGGTTGCCTAAATATCCTAAGTTCCGTTTTGGGTAACTGGATTATCCCTCGGCGGGGTGCGGATTTTCCTTTTTGTATTATAATTTTCCACTAAAGTATGAGCTTTGTTTTTAAGGAAAATGGCAGATATTGGTACCAAATCAATAAGTTTTCCTTAGTTGCCTTGCCGCAAATAGTAAAACCTAGGCTGGCCCTTTAATGTTGTAACCTCTGGCAGGAGTACCAGGAGGGCTTCGGGATCTGAGAAGTATTGCTTAAAAAGAGAAGGTACGGCTTCAATCCATCACTTAATGCCACTTCTGTGGAAGTTTGTGAAGCCTGCAGCTCCATGCTCATAGGACTTCATCACCTCCGTGGGCAACAGTGGCTCCTGTGGTACTTGAGGCTTTCCTACAGGAGGCTCCAGCAGACCGACCACCTGAAACATATAATGTTACTTCACTCCATGTTCCTGTAATTTACAATTCTATTAATTGGAATCACCTTCCCGATATCTAAAGAGACACCACAACGCCCTTCTCTTGTCCAATTAGATGCAATTTGTTTACTAGGCAACCATTAATAACCAAAAAGGAATCAATTAAAATGGCTCAGCATTTAGTCTTCATTCATCGGCATTTGCAATCAATCATAGTTGACCCCAATAGGCAGTCAGTCCCCGAGCTCATTAACCCCAAATAGTCCACCGCTGGCATCGACCTTGACCCGCCTCCGCCGCGGTGCAGGCCTTTGTCCCCCTGGGCCCAGACATCCTGCATTTTAATTTCCATTTTCCATTTTCCATTTGCCTTAATCCCGTTTCAGCTCCAGTTCCATTTCCCTTTTGGCCATCTTTAGCCCCATTACCAATTAGTGCGACGGCCATCGCCGCCAAGGTCAATGGCCCGGACATGATAATAGGGAAGAAAAAATGGGGCTGCGATTCGGGATCAGGGCAGGAAGAAATGGACTAAGATAGCGACGAGGATGAGAGTGATGGTAATGGCAATGGAAATGGGCGCAGTGATGGAGGGAGCCACTCCTGAATCCATGGCCATTAGGCGTGCGCTGCAGGCTTAATTAATCATGGCTAAGTGAGTCCGGGACACAAAGAAAAAAACTATTAGACATAAATGTGATTTTTCCATAGCTTTCTCGTTTATCGCTCTCCTTTCGTTTCCGCTTCGAGTCCGTTTTTGTCTGCTCGCCATCGCACAATTTTCGTTTCCGGCCAACGGAAAATGCACAGGGAGAAACGGGGACACAGATCTACTTTCGTGTCTAGGTTTATTAGCTAAATTTAAATAATATTATATTAAATTAATGGCTGCTTTTAAATTTCGAACTACCAATGTTATTTATGTTAAATAAAAATATAAGGGAAACAAGGGTTGGCTTTATAAATTAATTGCCTATTTATTCGCGTATTTATTTTTGTATTTATTTGTTTTTTAATACATTTATTTATTTATTTATTAAGTTATTTATTTATGTATTTTTTTTTATTTAATTATATATTTATTTATTTAGTTATTTGTATATATATTTCTTTATTTATTTTTTCCTCGTTTTTTTTTTAAATTTATTTGTTTTATTCATTCATTTATTTATGTAGTTATTTATATACTTATTTGTTGTTTTTTTATTCATTAATTTACTCATTTAATTATTTATTTATTAATTTTTTTGTTTATTCACTTATTTATATATTTATTTATTTGTTATCCTGATGAGACAACAAAAGAGTCTTAAAAATTAGTGGGACAATTAATCTTATCTTGCGTTAACAATATCATTTAAAATCAAAATTCTTAATATAAAATATGGAATGGGTTAAAAATTACAAGAATGTAAATCCTTATTAGACATTCCACAAGCCTTATATAAAAATAAATTACCTCTTAATTAAAT
Source organism: Drosophila tani (assembly GCA_008042535.1). Taxonomy (NCBI): domain Eukaryota; kingdom Metazoa; phylum Arthropoda; class Insecta; order Diptera; family Drosophilidae; genus Drosophila; species Drosophila tani. The sequence continues at coordinate 24,883 of VNJO01004799.1, forward strand.
TGCATTCAATTAAACCCATTTAACACCGAAAATAAAAAGCGACACCTTGCATTTTTTGAGGTGTAAAAAAATAGCAGGGGACAGCGCACAAATTACTTAAAGATGGATAGAGCGACCGGACGAGGCGAAGAATGTGGCTAAAGTCAAAGGAGGCGAGCGATGGCGATGGTGGCGAGGCACGGTGGCCAGGCAACGACGCGTTATTTCCGTTTCCGGTGCCGGCATTCAACACTCGCATCGGGGCCGCATTGAGTGATGAAGTTTCGGTGGCTCGGCCCCTGTCCCCTGCCCCCTAACACCCTTGAATTCTCGGCTACTGGAGCGCCCCTGGGCCACGCCCCTGTCACCGCCCCTTCAAGCCTTTAGCCTGGCCTTAACCCCTGACATATTCTTTTTTTTCTGCCCCTCTCTCTTGGCCACCTTTTTCGATCTGTTTTGTCGGGGCGGCCAGGCCAAGTGATAAAATGTTTTATGTGCTCGAGTGTCTGATAACAATAAATAACGCCATCAGGACGAAAGGGAGCCCGGGAGCCAGGGAGCTCGGGAACCCGGGGAGATGCCATGTAAACAAATTGGTGTTGAAGGCATTTAGCCTTCAACAGAGTTTGCGGCCGGGCCAGTGCCAGTTCGTTTGTTTAGGCCTCCAAGTTTGCCCCTTTGTCCCTCCATCCCATTTTTCTTTCATCGTTTCATCGGGCCATCGTGCCATCGGGCTTGATGAATTGTAATCAGCTATAAATTGGTAACAAGGCCAAAGGGGCTGTCGAATTAATCATCAAAGTTTGAATGGGCGGCCGGAGGAGTTTGGGAATCCGATTTGATTAGTTGCCAAAATATGTTTGAACAACAATGGCAACGGCAACAGTTTTGCGCTGAAAAATCAATTTTGTGGCGAGCATCGAGATAAATGATGATAGCATATAAGTAATAATTAATATTTGGAAAAGAATTTGGGGGATTAAAAGTACGACGACACATTGATTAAGATTTTTTAAGAAATACGTTAAGAATTATATATATATTGAGGCATAAATCCTGAAAAAACAATATGCAAGCTTTGCTTAGATTAAAGTAAAGTTAAATTGAATATTTATTAAAGTAAATAAGTAAATGAATAAATAAAAAATAGATAAATAGATAAATAAATAAATAAATGAATAAATAAATAAGTAAATAAACAATTAAATAAATAAATGAACAAGTAAATAAATAAGTAAACAAATAAATAAATCGATAAGAAAAGAAGACTTAAAAGTCCTTATAGTCGTTTATTAATTAACTCAATATAAATTTACTTGGGAGACTGCTATATAGTATTATTTATTTTTCTAGATACTGTTCAGTGAATATACATTTTTCTAGATACTGTTCAGTGAATATACATTTTTCTATACATTTTAGAGGTCCATAAACCCTGTTAAAAAAAGTCGCCAAGTTCCTGTATTTCTGGAACCCTGAAATCCGCGATTTATTCGACATTTGCATATCCGATGTCTGTGCATAATTAAAACGGAAAGACAAACAAATAATTTCATATTAATTTATTAGCATTTTTATTAGGGGCCACAATTAAGTTGGTTCCCTCTCCCGGCTTTTTTATTCTCTTTTTTTTTGCAATTATTTTTCGCTCGCCGCTGAAATTAATTGGTGAAATAATTGAATAAAAATGAAATGGGAAAATAAAGCATTTAATGCGAGGGCATGAATTATGCAGCAATCATTACTGCAATTTAAACAGCGCCGAACGAGGTTTATTGTCTGTCTAAATGAGCTTTAAGCCAAATAAATGCAACCGTTCGCTGTCTTTGCCTGGACTTTCCAAGGTGAAAATCCCGAAAAACAACAAAAGCTTTTGCAAACACACACACACACACGCAGGCATTTGGCTATGCAGAGTGGTTCGTTTTCTAGAAAATGGGAAAACGAGAAAATGTGTGAAAATGGGCAAATAAAAGCACGCCGCACCGGCCGGCCTGCCGAATGCGTACGAGAGTCTTTTAATTATGTTGATTTTTCGCTGATTTAATTTTTACCTGCGTTCGTTAAGCTTTCAGCCCAAACCAAATGGAATTTCATTTAATCCTTTCGCTCAACAAAAAATAACCGCATTTTTTATATATCCTGTACCCGCGGGGTACAAGGGTATTATAAATTAGTGCCAATCGGGGGGCATATCTAGCACCATAAAGTATATCAATTTTTGGTCAGCATTTAGGAAATTTTTGATCTGAAAAATTCAGTACAATTGGAGGTATTAATCGAATTGGATCTTCGCGGGTCAAAAATTTTAGACTCTAAGACAGTGGTGTCCAGGCAGATATAAGAAAATAATAGCTACATTTTATAATATTGCTTAACAAGTGTCTATTACTAAAAAAATATATATTCAACTCTAAGAAAATCTTTAAATTTCCAATTTGTCAGCACTGGTTGAATGTTAACATTGTGCGTAACTGAACGTGTGCCAGCAGAGGCTGAGTAGAGATTGAGCCACTCCGCTTTAAGACGATTGAAAAGATTTTAAAGTGCCAGTTCAAACAGTGTCTTACCTAAATTAAATATAAATATAAATTTATAAATATAAATATATATATAAAAATTAAAAATTAAAGACATTAATAATATCATTGATATTAAAGATAAAGATATTAAAGATATTAAAGATATTAAAGATATTAAAGATATTAAAGATATTAAAGATATTAAAGATATTAAAGATATTAAAGATATTAAAGATATTAAAGATATTAGAGATATTAAAGATATTAAAGATATTAAAGATATTAAAGATATTAAAGATATTAAAGATGATAAAGATATTAAAGATATTCAAGATATTCAAGATATTCAAGATATTCAAGATATTCAAGATATTCAAGATATTCAAGATATTCAAGATATTCAAGATATTCAAGATATTTAAGATATTCAAGATATCCCAGAAGGCTTTGGCTACCGGGTATCGCATAGTCGACCACCCTATACACATAGACCAGAAGTTTCTTCCTTTTTTTTATAAATTGACCGACAAAACCGGCTTCCGAAAAGCGCACTCACACCCCCCAGAAAAAAAGGAAAGCCGAATTTTTAAAAGTCTTTTCAGCTTTTTGCAGTTCGAAATAGAAGCGAAAAAAATACTTCAAAAGCTTTAAAATGCCAAGCGCTGATAACGGGAATGGCGGTGTCACGTTTTAGTTAATGTTACACCATTTTGGCTTAATTACTTTTTGGCTTTTGACCCCGCTGCCCACGCTTTTTTCGGGGCACAGGCACTTCCGCTGCCATTTCAAAGAGCTTAATTAAATACGGACGGAGATGCACTTTTTCCCACTTTTCGCTCTCTATCCCACGTTTATAATTTAATAATTGCATCTGACCGATAAGCTGATTTAGTCGCTTTATGCAGCTCTCACCGCACTCTTAATCACATTATTTGCCAATTGAGTTTGGCCTTTGATTTCGTTAAAAGAGATTTTTCCATTCAGAAAGCTTTAACTTTTGTTGTTAGAATTTTAATTAAAGGCGATTTTTGATATTCGAATTTATGTATGATTAAATAGCTTACCTTTAGAGCAAAGAAAACAATTCTTCATTAAAAACTTTCAATTATTTATATTTTGCTTTATTCGTTATCAAATTGAAATATACATAGAAAAGCGGCCCTGATCCCACAAGGATCCAGGCATGTACATAAACATACAAATACATATAGCATATAGATATAGCTAGGTTTGGTCCTGAATTCCATACACACAGTACGCACATAATGGTATTAAAGCTATTGAGGGGCTTGCGGGGAACTCTTACTGGCTAGAAACAGAACACCCGGAATTTAGTGAATTACTGCCACAAGAACTGCAAGAACTTACTATCACTGGATCGTCCCTGGACTAGGACTGGCAGCCACAAAACGATCTTATCACAAAAAAAAACTTGCCTAACTATTATTATAAACAAAAAAAAAAAATAAATGGAATTTGGTATTAAAATTCTCTAACATTAAAATATATTTTTTTAATAATTTGAAACCTTTTGCGATTACCTAGAATTTCTTTAGGGTTTAGAAATCAATTATTTAGCTATATATTTTCAGTGTCATTTCTACAAATATACATTTTTACAATTCAAGCTCATATTTTGGGGTTGTAGCTATAGTTAGTTGGCTTATTTGGTGGTTGGTTCTAAGATTAATTCAAAATTCTGTCATTATAAAATATATATATATATGTTTACTATTCCAGCGACCCAAGATCAAAACTACTTACTGTACAGGACAACTATATAGATCGATAATATATCCCTTGAACCCGCTTTTAAAATATCCAATTTGGGGAACTAGGTTCTCGTCTCCTCGTAGCCACAGTGAGTGTAGCCCGTTTCCAGGGAGCCGCTAACCGCCGGCGACTTGGCCGGCAGATCCTGCTTGGCCTCGGCCTCCTTGTGCACCTTGCCGTTCGCCGCTCCATTCGTCGCCTCGCAGCTGTCCAGGATCCTCTCGAAGACCGTCTCAAAACGGCAGCGACTCAAGGAGAAGCGCCCCACATCTAAGCACAGCTCCCTTAGGGCCACAAAGAGCTCCGAAAGCAGGGGCTGATCCCCCGTTACCGGGCTGCCTGGCGCCCGAATCCTCACCAGGAAGCGCAGGCTGTGCCCGTAGTGCTGCAGGTCCCTGATCCCCGCCAGCCGTTGCCCCAAGCTCCTCGCAAGCACCGCCTGCTGGGCGGGACCGCAGAAGCAGGTCACCGCGTAGTAGCCACCGTGCTCGGCCTTCAGGCGCTCCGGGCTGTCGCTGGCTATGACCTGGCCGGCGCGGAGCACCGCCACCCGCTGGCACAGGTGCTCGATCTCCGACACCGAGTGCGAGGTGAGCACCACCGCCCGGCGGGCCAGCAGTAGCTTCTCAATGGTGGCGTACACGAGGTCACGGGTAACCGGATCCATGTCGCTAGTGGGCTCGTCCAGGAGGACGGTGGGCGTGGAGCCGCAGCAGGTGACGGCCACCGTTAGCTTGCGCCTGTTGCCGCCGCTCAGGTTGCGCACCTGCACCTCCCGGTACGGGTGCAGCTCGTAGGTGTCCAGCGTGCGGTGGAGGAACTGCTCCATCTGCTGGATGCCACGCAGGCGGCCATAGAACCGGATGCACTCGCTGACCGTGAGCAGGGGGTCAAGGGGATTGCTCTGGGGGCAGTAGGAGACGCCGGGCTGGGCGAAGAGGAGGTTATGGTTATGGGGGTTATGGCGTAACCAGGAAGGACTTACCTGCTCGAAGTAGATATGCCCCACATTCGGCTGCAGCTGCCCTGTGAGAAGCTTGAAGATCGTCGACTTCCCAGCTCCATTCTTGCCCAGCAGCCCGAAGCACTCGCCCCGCTGGACACTGAAGTGCACCTGGCGGACCGCGTACCGGCCGCGGCTGTAGGCATGCCAGAGATTCTCGGCCCGCACCGCCTCGCCGGCGGCCACGCAGCTCTTGAAGATGCTCTGGATGTTGACCAGCTTCAGCTGGCCGAGCTTGTCCAGCTCCTCCCGGTAGTGGCAGTCGAGCAGGCGCTCCACGCGCTGCCACAGCCGGCGGAGCAGGTGCCACTCGATGAGGACGTTGAGCACGAGGAAGGCCAGCCCCACCAAAAGCAGGGCCGTGAAGTGGCGCAGGAGGAGATCGCTGGCCAGCGGATGCTTGTACGAGTCAATGTCGTAGCGACGGAAGACCAAAGCCACCATGTAGTTCTTGCACAGCTCCAGCAGGCCATCGCCCAAAGCGTGCTGCGGGAAGATGAGGAAGACTTGGTTGAGGGCGTGGCGCCAGCTATCCCAGGCGGGGCCGTCGCCCACCACGCCCAGGATCAAGATGATGCCCATGGTGACCAAAGGGATGATCAAGTTGGCACAGAAGATGGTCACAATGGCAATGCTCGAGTCGCTGAACAGCTTCTCGGCCACATGGACGGCGGGCACGCAGGCAAAGCTAAGGAAAGTCAAGGGAAAATGGAAACCAATCCTAGCCAGGAAGGAGGATTGCTCACCTGAAGGCCAGCGACAGCCCCACGATGCCCACCAGCTGCTGGCGGTCCACAAACACAGGCATGCGGAAGAGGAAGACCACGGCCAGGCAGACGACCAAAGCCAGGACCATCACCAGGTAGTCCCAGACGAAGGACACCAGCCAGTAGGTCACGGCACTCACCCCACACAGCCGCTGCTGCAGCTTCTCGCCGTTCTGGCGCTCATTGACCAGGTACACAGAGCCGGCGGCCACCACCAAACCAAAGGCGATCAGCAGGATGAAGACGAAGCAGGAGTCGCCCGCCTGACGCAGGATGGAGCTGGTACTCAGCTCGGCAAAACCCAGCTTCCAGGGCTCGTTCAGGGTCAGGATGCTGTGCTCCGAGTCGTTGAGCGTGGTGCGTAGCAGGTCCGAGTTGAGGTCGTTCAGCCAGGCCAGCATGGCGTGGTAGCCCTTGTTGTTGTACCACACCGTGGCGCCTGATCCATTCAGACTGAAGCCGCCATACCGCCGCTCCCGGTACTCATCGTGGCTCTCAAGGATCCAGTCATAGGGCTGCTCCGAGCTGTTGAACTCCCGGCACTCACCGAGGTCCTCGCAGCTGGTCAATAAGTGTGGCTTTAGTTGCCCCGCAAAGCGTGTGGGCAGCTCCTGGGACAGGAACTGCGCGGACTGGGGATATAAAGACCTGCTCAGGGGCAGGACCGTGTCGAAGTCATCCTCCAGGCGGTAGCTAACGAACCACATGGCGCAGAGCTCGAAGAGGGCGGGCAGCAACAGCACGTAGAGGAGCAGGCGGTAGTTGCGGCTCAGATGCTTCAACCTCTTGCCCATCAGCAGCCGGAACTGGGCGCAGCTGGAGGGTGGCTCCTCCTCCGCGGTGACAGGGGTTGAGGTGGCTCCGCCAACTGGCCGTCGCACCTCCTCGCCGCTGCTCTTCCTGTTCAGCTGCTCGAACTCCTGCTCCAGGCTGCTGCTGCTCGTGAGCTCCACGTCGCTCACCGCGCCGCTCAGCTCCTGGGCCTGCAACAGCTCTAGGAACTGCACGGCGCCGGGCGTCAGGTGCTCCGCATAGCTGGCTTGGATGGTGACGCTGTGGGGCTCCAAGTGGAGCACCTGGCTCTGTGGCAGCAGCTGCTGGGCACGCTGCAGGATGTAGCTGAGCCCCGAGGCGTCCGCACAGCGCACGCCGATGCTGTAGGTGGCAGTGCAGAGCTGCTGCAGGGATTCCCTGCTGTGCTGGGCCACAATGGTGCCCTGGATGGGGGAATATGTTCCCTTATATCCATAATAATAATACTAAGAGAGGCTACTCACATTCCGCATGATCACCAGCGAGTCGCTGAGGTACTTGGCCTCGTCCAGGAAGTGGGTGGCAAAGATCACCGCCCGGCCCTGGCGCAGGCGCTCGATCAGCTGCCAGATGTCCTTGCGCGCTTTGGCATCCACCCCGTTGCAGGGTTCGTCCAAGATGACCACACTCGGCGAGGCAATGAAGGCAATGGCCACGCACAGTCGCCTCTGGTAGCCGCCGGACAGCTGCCAGGCCGCGTAGGACTCGTGCTGGCCAAAGTTCAGGCTCTGCAGGGTGCGGGCCACCTCCTTCCCGATCTCCTCGGCGCCCACCTCCGACGGCATTTTGATCCGGGCATACAGCTGCAGGTGCTCGCGCGCCGTCAGCGTGGGTATGAGGATGTTGTCCTGCCAGCAGACCCCGACCTGGTGCTCGCCAGCCAGCAGCACCTTGCCGCTGCTCTGCCGGATTTGCCCCGTGAGCAGCTTGATCAGCGTGCTCTTCCCGGCCCCATTGCGTCCGAGGAGGCAGCTCACCTGGTTGCGGGGAAAGTCCAGGGTCAGATTGGACAGGGCGCACTTGCTGCCATACAGCTTCGACACGTTGACCATGGAGGCGCCCAGCTTGTCGTCCAGCTGGGAGCGGGCCACCTTCACGAAGCTGTAGTTGTCTTTAAGGGGGTTTGGGTTAGGTTTGGGTAAGATCTACCTGGGATCACAGGGAGTACTCACTCTTCTTGTAGCGCTGATAGGCCAATCCAATGACCGCGTAGAGGAGAAAGTCAAGGAGGAACATGAGCAGGGCCATGGCGCACTCACTCCTGGCAGGACCCCGGGCAATGAGGTGGCTTAAAGTGAGCCCCTCCTGCTGCAGCTCCATACGCATCAGCTCGCCAAAGCCCTTGGCAAAGGCCGTGGTGAAGGACAGGTCGACCAGGAAGCTCTCAAAGACGCTCAGCTTGGCATCGAACATCAGGACAATGATAAAGGGGCAGAGGGTTATGAAGAAGAGCAGGGCCGTGGCCACGGCCCCAATGTTGGCCGAGTTGAAGAAGTTGGAGCACATGTAGCTAACGATCAGGAATCTTTGGTTGATATATCAAAGGTTAAGGGTTGTTGGACTTACCAGAACGAGATCAGGCAGAGGCCAAAGCTGAGGCAGTAGAACATCATGAAGAACCAGTTGGTGTAGGCCAGGATGCCGCCGCTGTACAGAACCACGCTGATCAGCATGAAGATCACGCACAGCTCCAGGAGACTCATCAAAGCCCAGGCCACCAGCTCGGAGTGGGCCTTCAAGCCCATCGAGCGCATTAGCTGTGAAGGAAAAGGGTTATAAGGATCAGGGTTCCTAATAATAAAGGATACCGACTAACCATGCTATTGCGGCTCTCCCGCATCCAGATGCGTTCCCTCACACAAATGGCCACGGCCACCACCAGACCCAAAAGATAGGCCACCTGGACGCCCTGGGCCAGGTACAAGCCGCGCTTAAAGCTATTAAAAAAGGGTTTATAAAGGTCAAGAAATATAAATCAAAACCCACTTACACATCATTGAGAAAGGCGGGATAGGGAAACTGCTTCGTGTAGAACTGCATGTCGTCCACTGCGAACTTGGCCTTCTTGTCCTTGGCTCCTCCAAGACCACCTAGGAAGTCCAGCAGGCCCTGGCGCTTCGAGCGCTTGAGCACTTCCTGATCCTTGAGCAGCAGCAAGTCGGGTTCTGCCTTGGGCTGATCCGTGGTGAACTGATCCGCCTGCTCGGTGGTCACCTCCTCCTGATCTTCATCTAGAACAGTGACTGCCTCTGTGACTCCTGCTCCCTTGGGTGTGCTGCTCTCCGACCCGCCAAAATCATCATCCTCATCATCGTCATCATCCTCGTCGAAATCGGAGTCCACAGCCTTGATGGTGAACTGGGCGCCCGAGGAGGTCCTGGCGCTCTCGTCCGCCTCCTCAGGCTCTGGCCCCGCCTCTTCCCGCTTGAACTTGATGATGCCCAGATCCACCATCTGCTTGAGCTGGACAAAGCCTCGATGGTACTTGAGATCAATGACCATGCTGTCCGCGGGTCCGGGGAACCAGAAACGATTCCGATTCTCGAACGTCGGCTGCGTATTGTCCGTGTCCATGTGCAGGCGATACGAGGACTCCTTGAGGCCCACATCCTCCAGATTGAGGGCGGCCAGAAAGAGCTTGTTCTGGTTCAGTTCATAGGCCCGCCGCTGCAGGGCCTCCAGCGAGTCCACAGCCTCGAACCGATCCGCCGACACACAGTCCATGAGATCCGCCACCGTATTGAGGATGTCGTGGATCAGCTGGTTGGTGCGGATGTACTGGAACACTCGCTCGATCTCCCCGATGTCGAAGTCATCGCCCACCAGACTCTTGACCAGCGGCGATCGAGCCAGCTTCAGGAGGCTATCGAAGGCCTCCTGGAAGGTAGTGTTCGTGTGGAGCTTCGTAAGAATAGTGGCGGCTGCCCGGGAGAGCGATTTCATGTTGTCCAACTCCTCGAAGGAGGCATTACTCTGGGAAGCAGGGAAGGGAGGAAAGGGTTTATTAATTAATTACTTACTTAGTTAGTGTTTTTGATAGGCAAACTCACAAACTTGACCACGCTTCTGGTGACCTCGTTGTCGGGGTAATAGAGTATCCGCCCTTGGATGATCGGCTTGATTGTGTTCCAGGTGAGCTTACCCTGGTTTGTGGACGTCACATCGCGGTAGAGCCGTTTGCAGTACTTGGCTAAGAGTGGGTTTAATTTATTATTTATAATAATAAATAAATATGTAGTTAAAGGTTTAGTAACCGGAAGGGTAGAAACCGGGTTTAAGTTGATGGGAATTATGGGAACATTTAGGAAGGTGACAAAAGAAATAGCAAAGGCATCATTATACACTTTCTAAAGCATACAATATCTTGTACAATTTTAGAACATTTAAAGATATTTAGGGTTAATTATCAAAGTTTGAGTTAAAGATTTATGCAAGTGGTTAGTCTAGAAAGATCTCTGATGCTCACTTGGCCTCCAGTCCAGGGGAAGAAGGGATTCGGATCGACGACGACGATGGTGGTGGTGTTGGTCTGGAGGCAGAGCAAGGTTGTTGGATCGAAATGTAGGACTTTAAGGGGTCAGGGATATAACTCCGCGTGGAGGCTTAGGTTACTCACTTGGCATCGCCTCCAGCTCCACGTCGTTGGCAGCCTCGCTAAAGTCCTCCGACTCCAGGATCTCGTTTATCAGCGGAATGGTGTCCGTGCTGGGAAAGGGATGGCCGCACAGCAGGACGCCCAGCTTCACGAAGGTCTCGCGATCTGCCAGAGGGAATCAGTGTGAGTTGAGTTATCGGCGGACGAGGATTAACGGTAACCTACTCGAAAACAAGTGCTTAATGTCGAAGCTATAGTTCATTCGTCGCTCTATTTCCGGTACCAGAGAAATGATTTCACTTATGTTGCCTGGAAAGGGAAATACAGGAACAGAAAGGATATACATAGGTCAATATAAATATATAAAAAACTCGATTGAGTTACTCAAACACAGTGCTATATTTAAAAGAAATATAAATATAAAGATAAGTAACGTCTTTCGATTTTTTTGCAGAAAGAGAGAGCGCCCTTTGCTCTCAGACAATGCGATTTTTGTCGCCAGCCGAAAAATGGCTTGCATATTGCAATTCAAATGTATAAACCTT
>VNJO01004800.1:0-64553 GCA_008042535.1 Drosophila tani
GGCGGGGGCAAACCCACTCCGGAATCGCTTAAAAAACTATTTTCACGAAAATTGCTTGGCTGGCTCTGGCTCTGGCTCTGGTCTCTGCATGTACGCAGCGGCTCTCGACTCGGAAAAACCCAGAACCCTCGGAACTCCGAGCACGTGCCCGTGATGGATGGACTCCGGTGGCGGCGACATCGTCCTGCAAATGGACCACGTTTGCAATGCATGTAAATGAACTGGTTCCTGTCCGAGTCCGAGGCAAGGGTGTTTTTTCGGAGGAAGGCAAGGTAAGGCAAGGCAAGGCAAGGCAGCGCAGCCAGCGATGCGATCCGATAACAATGTCCTGGGACATGTTGCTCATACGCCACGTTGTCAACGGTCTGCTTAGTGTCTGCCACTCCTCCGCATTCGGTTGCCAGACCGAGTCGAATGGGCTCCGGGCTGGCATTGTTTTCGAACAGAAATGCCGTTGAATGTCCGGCGGCGGCAACAACTAAAACAGCTCCTTGGCTATCGCAAAAAGGCTGGCCGAGGAAGAGGACGAGGACGAGGCCAGCGGACCGACACATCTTCCATTTGTCTCGCTCAGTCACCTCCAGTCGGAGCCCGGTCTTAAAGAATTTCTATTGCCCCTTTACCTAATTTCCAACCCATGTTGAAGTTCAATTTTCTAGTTGCATTTTCGAGAATGAAATAGCTTAGTAAACTTTGAAATGTAATTATTCACACTTACTAAAAGTAACTTTAGAAAAATATAATTGAAAGGCTGATCTTTCCATATTTAATGACTTAATTTCAGTTTTTTTCAAGTATGATATGACAACAAAGCTAATTATCATCCGATTTATTGATAGACAAGTAGAGTTTAACATTTATATCTCACCCTACAGTTTCTATTTTCCTTTTGTTATTGATTTAAACATTTAAACATTTATTTATATTGTATGTATCCCTATGTGAGTTTACTTTTCTATCCGAGCCTTGCTAGTGTTTGGATTCAATAATCATTAAAAAAAAATATAAGCACTTAACTTTTGGGAAAACACTTTTGCAACTCTTGAGTAAATAAAAGAAAATAAATAATGTAAATTAGAAAAGTGCCTAATATGGAAAATCAAATTATTTAAAAGAGTTTCCAGGAAAAGTCACTTGGGAGCATCCTTAACTGCAGATGCTTGAAAATACCGCGTTCACACCTCTCACTTTAAAAGCAAAAGGAAAGCGCGAAATGAGAGCAGCAGCGGGCCAACAGGACGTGTGTGCGGGTGGTGGCCAGGAGGGAGTAAAAGGCTTGTCCTGCACAATGTCCTTGTTGTGTCATCGGCGACGCTGCGGCTGCCGCTGCGGTTAATATGTCCTCCAATGTCCAGTTGCTGTAACGCTTCCTCTTTCCGCTGATGTTGCTCAATTTGTTGCTGCTGTTGCTGCCACTTTTGTTGCCGTTGTAGGTGCTATTGCTATTGCCCAAACAATTGCTGTTAAGCATGCTCATGTGGCCCTTGTTGGCGCAGTTCTTGCTTAAATTCCTTATGTTGTTGCAGTAATTACTGCCACTGCTAACTGCTGCTGTTGTTCCTGATTGAGGGGCAATCCTTAAATGTCAATGAGACGTCATGATAATCACATCGGGCGCCGAATTCCGAATGTCGATAAACACTTTGGACTCCTCGTTCTTCTGCTGCTGTTGCTGCTGATGCTGCTGCTTGTTGCCGCCGCCGCCGGGCAGAATGGTTGTCTGGCCAGGTCCCAGGCCATGTCCCTTCATGGCCGGCAGGCGAGCAGCAATACTCGGAGGATGCGGATGGGCAGGATGGGCATGATGCAGTCGTTGCTGTTGCTGCTGCTGCTGATGCTGCTGCTGCTGCTGTTGCTGTAGCTGTTGCTGCTGCTGTGCATGCTGCTGGTGCTGGTGATGGTGGTGACAGATCTCCTGCGGCGGCTTGGCCGTCGGGGTCACCAGCAAACCGCCGTAGTGCGAGCGGAGGCTGTGTCGCTCCTCCAGCTCCATGGACTCCTGGCGCGGCAATTGCTGGTGATGTTGCTGCTGTTGCAAGTGATGTTGCTGCTGCTGTTGCTGCTGCTGCTGCTGATGTTGCTGCATGCTGCGCCTTGTCAGCGTCCCAGCTGCCGATGGCGATCCCGACGGCTCATAGCCAAAGGTGGAGAAGAATCGCGGCGGAGGCGGCGGCATCATCATGGCCCCGCCCCCGGAGCCGCAGGAGGAGCTGGACTTTTGTCTCATTAGCGAGGCAACACCGCCGCCGCCGCCGCCGGGACCGGAGGACGAGGCCGAGGAGGCGGCGCCAATACCAATGCCAACATTGACACCCACACCCGCACCCGGCGACGGTCCAATTCCGGGACTGTTGACAAACAGCGATTCCCTGAGGTGAGCGGAAAGATAAAAGGGGGAGAAAGAGAGAAGTGAAAGGTTTTAATATTTGTCAGTCGCACACGAAGGGGCGTTTCTGGTTGGTTCGTTTACAGGATGTGAATGTGGGAAGTTTACAGGGACACTTGAAGGAAAATTCACAGTTTTTTTTTCAATTTAAATTTAAGACATACGAGCAGTTTTCACCTCTTTGGCGCTATAATTCCCATAGAGTTAAAGTAATTCTTAAGGATATTCTTGAAATAAATGATCTTTTTTTTCAGTGCATATTAGGGATTGCACACAAAGGAGGAGGTAACCATAGAGGTGGAACGAGGACAATTCCATGCGTCAATCAACCGAATTGAAACCGTCAGAAGGCTGTGAGGGCACCTGATCAAAAGCATGTTTCATTTTGCAGATAGCTAGTGAGCATTATGTCAGTGCAGGCAGGTGACCTGGCATACCCTTTTAAGGTTTTTTAGCTAGTCAAGGGGTAAAAAAATCAAGCGCAGTGTGACCGTACGCATATATGAAGCAACTAAATAAAGTCCAGTGTGACTGTTTTAAGTTAAAAATAAAGTGCTAAACAAAATATGCAGTGTGACTGTATTAAGTTAGAGTTAAAAGGTCAAGCGCAGTACGACCGTACGGATATATGAAGCAACTAAATAAGGTGCAGTGTGTGCAGTGTAACCGTACAAAGTTAAAAAGCAACTAAATTCTCTCGCACAATTGAAAAATAAAGTGTAATGTGACCAATCGAAGTTAGAAAGCAACTAAATAATGTTTAGTGTGACTGTATGAAGTTAAAAACAAAGAGGAATGTGACCCTACGAGATTAAGAAGCTTAAAACAAAAATGCAGTGTGACTGTATGAAGTTGGGAACCAAAAATAAAATGCAGTGTGGCCGTACTAAGTTAAGAATCAACTTAAAATCATATTCTGCTACTTTTTGGGTAACTTTGCAAAAAGAAAAATAAATCCTGCTGTGACTCCCCTTAATTTGAATCATTACGCGCCCAGTTTTGAGATTATGTTAATAAATTCCGACCCCACCCACCCGGTTTCCGACTATAAATTAACCGGAACAACCTGGGCACGGGGCTCACTGTGACTGTGACGCGTTCGCTCGCATGAATCATCTTCATGTGGGCACGTCGGCGGCATTGTGTGTCACTGCATTCCATGTCTGACTGCGTCTGTCTGGATGTCATTCTGCCATTCCGACATCCTGCTAACCCACTATTCTGTCAGCTAGCCACCATTCCCGGTGCCCGATGCCCGATGCCCGATTCCCGCTCCGATTTCAACTGGGACCTGTCGCTATATCCAATAAAGACGCATGCAAATACAAATATTTGCATCGATTTGTGTTGTCGAAGCGACAGGCGGACGCCATAGCCATACTCCGCCCTGTCATTGTTTTTAGTGTTTGCCCGGCGTTGACTTTGCAATTTTCTGGCATCTATTTGACTGCACATACGGCATATGTGATTGTCCATGGGAACAGGGAACAGGGACCGGGATCGGGATCGGGACATTCGTGCATATTGTGGTTCGAAAAATAAAGAAATCGTACGCTTCTTTTTGAGTTTTCAGCCTCGGCCAACGTCGCTTTATTTAGTTCATAGGATAATATAGTTAAAGTGTTTATGTTTTCCAGGATTTTAGTTTGACTTTTATTTCGAGGGATCAAGGCCTTTCGGATTCGGAACTCACCTCGTCTGACAGCCCATGTCGCAGGCATTGATTGGGGCCGACGCCATGGTCGCCTTAGTCATCATCTCGTGCGTGGCTGTAGTGGTGGAGCTGGATTCGCCGTCATCTCCGCCACCGAGACTTGTCTGGGTCATGTCCGCATGGCGGCGCAGGATGCTGTGCTCCTTCTCCTTGAAGTCGCCCTTGCTTGACTGCGTCGACAGGGGCACCGCCTCGCGGTAGTATCTGTTCGAGACGTCGTCGAGGATCTGCAGGGAGGTCTGCGAGTGTTTTTGTCTGGGAAATGAGAATATTAATTGGTATAAGGCAAGGTTTTTAATAATCACTAAGATGCCGAACGGCCATACTATATATTTGTATTGCAATATTGCAGCTATTTTTCTGCTATCCATTTATTATCTCCCTTAATTGTTAAATTATCTTAACTGACTTGAGTTGAGCTCTTATTAAGTTAAGGAGCTCACAATTATTCACAGCTGGTCAATTGTCAAGCAATCAGTTGTGGTGGCGTCAGTCGTGCGTCCATCATTAGCGCCCACGCTGCGTATACGCAATCCGATTTGGATTCGGGTGCTCTCGAGCGAGGCTCCACTCAAACCGTACCCAGTCCAGCCCAGCCCCAGCTCACCTGGATATGTTCTCCCGCGAGCGACCCTTGGAGTTGCGACCCATCTCGTCCAGCTTGCTCTCCTTGGACTCTCGGATGTGTTCCTGCAAGGCGGAGCCAAAGGATAAGAGAGGAGGTGAAACCGATGTAATAAGCATAACAATAAATATTTTTAATTAATTTGGCAAGGGACGGAGACGGTGGCGGTGCCGGAGTTAAGCCCGATTCTCGCATCTTGGATATCTGCGGAGCGCGTAATATAATATCCTTAAAGCCCACTGCACCAGCCTGCATATAGTGGATTATGAGAGGGTCCTGAAACTGGGAAAGGAAAGAGGAGAGGCGTGGCAGAGCAATTAAGCCAGCTGCCACCTGATGCGGCCACTCTCTCGCTCTGTTCTGCTTCTCTTTTCTGTTTGGGTCTCTGTCTCTTCATCGATTGTGGGTGCTAGAGGGACAGTGGACAGGTCAGGGAGGTGCGTAAATCCTGCAGAGGGAAGCACTTGATAGCCTGCATAAAAGGAAGCGTTAATACGTAAATACGGAATAATGAAGGACCCCGACCAGCAACGTTCCGTTCCGTTCGGTTTGGTTCCAGGGAAAGCAGCCACCAATCTGAAACCCACTCTGGAAACCACCTCGGATTGCATTCATAATGGAATACAAGGCAAACATTTCGTGCACCTTTTTATCATCTCTTTTTTGCCAATTACTTCAGCAGCGATTTTTATTGTAGAATATCTCCCTCATTCCATTCCCTTCCCTCGCCCACTCAATGTTTGACAGAGCCAAAGGAATATAATGGCAAAATGAGGGAGAACTCGAATGCAAATCGTCAAGGAAATGCGACCGCGATGGCTTCGCCCCTTCTGACCAGAACCAGAACCAGAACCAGAACCAAAACCGAAATGTAATTGCTTTCAAACGATCCCCGGGTACACATTTCATTTCAATTCGTATATATTTATTTGCTCCTCTTCGGATATAGGTATATTTGATGTATATAGCTTTTGTGCGGTATTATGTTAGTTTTGGCAGCAATTCGTTTAACTTGAAGAACTCGATTCGCGATTGTCCAATGGAGGCTACTTAGGCTACTTAGCTACGGCTACGAATCCAAGCAGAGGGATTTTGTTTAACTTTGATTCTTTATATTTATATTTATTTATGTTTATATTTTCGATAATACTGTTAACTATATGTTCGCCCAATGTCGCATTGGGTGTAGTCCTACCTACGAGCGGATATCTAAGATACTCCCGCAGCCTAACTTAATGAGGGGAAATCTCTGTGTGTGTTTCCTGGGATCAGGAAATGGTTTGATTTTGTTCTGATTTCGGCTTTGCGGTGACCTCAGCACGAACGAACAATGGGCCTGGGTCATGCGAGGGTCATGGGGAATGTGCGGTTCGATATGGGATTTAAAAATTTGTCCAGCTCTTCTGTTTTTTTTGTTCGAATTTGGTCAGCCTGATTTTAATGATGTCGATGCGGATTGAAATGCAAATCGAGATGCAGATGCAGATGCAGATGCCACCGCAGAACGTGAGCGAAGCAATTTTTTAGATGATTTTGTGAAGGAACTGGAGGGGATGGCCGCCGGACTTGGGCTTGCCCAGCGCTGGTGGCGGCGGCGGCGTGAGTACAATGTCCAGTTCCATGGAGGAGTTGGTGGAGGTGGAGGTGGACGAGCTCCTGGCCAGCTCCGAGCTGCTGCAGGAGTTACTGGGCACCACGCACTGTCCGGTAACCAGGACGAACTCATCCTCGAGGCTGTCGCTGTCGCAACTGAAACCGATGCCGTCGTCGTACTCCTGATCCTCCGCCTGCAGCTCCTCTTCAGCCTCCTCCTCGTTCTCCTCCTCCTCAGCCTCAGCCTCAGCCTCATTCTCGTCCTCATCCTCATCCTCCTCCTCATCCTGCCCCACGTCCAGGTCCAGTTCGAAATCACAGTCACAGGTCTGCAGTTGCTCCGCCAGCTTCCCCGAAAGCGAATCATAGTCCGAGTTTGAACTTCCCGCCTTGTCATCGCAGGCCACGTGGGGCGCCAGTCCGTCCGAGGAGTAGGAGAAATCGTACATGAAATCATTCTGTAATCCCACGAAAATCGCGCTCTTGGGAGCTTCCAGGATAAAGGAATCAATGTGAAAGATGCCATCACTCAGTGCTGGCACGTCCTGTGGATGAGGCACAAACAGAACGAAAGAAAGAGAAGACAGGCAGGAGAGAGAAAGAGAAGGCGAGACATGTAGATAGAGAGATAGAGATAGAGAGAGATAGAGATAGAGAGAGAGAGAGAGAGGGAAAGAGAGAAAGAGGAAGATATATAGACAGAGAAAGAACGTGAGCGTGAGCATTTCACCGAGAGCCGATTTAACCAAGAGAGAGAAGAGAGAGGAGACAACTCTAGAGCGAGACAACTCTACAAATGCGTGTGACTTGTTGTGAATGCGAGAGGGAGAGCACTATAGCTATATAGAGGAGGGTGCACCGTATGCTGCATGCATGATATATGATGATAGCAACTCTGGCTACATAACGAACACAAACTAAGAAGCCAGGCTTGCCAGGATTTCTTAACGAATCTATGATTGATCCCTTATCCTAAATAAAATATTGCCAATCCGATCGAACCATGCACAGTGTATATCCTTTGGAATTGAAGCCGATTCTTAAGTAGATTTTATGGTATATATTTGTATAATCCCTCAACCCTTTAAATGGGCCAAAAGTCACTTTTCTTAGAAAATCAGATAGGGAAAAATCCAAGTACCTAACAAAAGAAATATCTTAAACAAAGATCTGGCTTAGCCTCTCTCGCAAGACTTCAATTGAGGCAAAAGCATGCTTTTAGCAGTTTTAAATAAAAACTTACGTTGCTTAGAGATAAATGCCAGAAAATCGCTTGAATTACACCTCAAATCTTGGTCTTAGAAATTTATTAACTGCAGCATTTAGCCAAAGAAACTCCAGATTTAATCTGTTACTGCAAAACTGTTGCATTCGAGTGAATGCTCCCCCTCTGTGTGACTCTGTGCTTTTTGCTTTTTGCAAGCGCAAAGTTGATGCAATCAGAGCTATTTTTGTAGGACCTCAGCCTCAGGGGGTGGAGCCAGATTTGTGGCCATGGCAATCGCATCACAAAAGTATATTCGCAATATGCACACAATAAGTCCCAGACGAATCCCCGGCAACTCATCAGATTTGTCAGAGGGGACCTCAGCTCAGTCCTAGTTCCATACCGATGCCAATGCCGATGCCGATTCGAAATCGCATCCTTTTCCATTTGTCTTCGATTGGATTGCCGGCAGCAGCAGCTGGGACTCTGGGCGCAACAAAAGTCAACGATAATTTAATCATGTCCTTCTCCCTTTCCCAGGATACTTCTCAGTGGGTAACCAAGACCAGGAGTGGACACAAAGCCCGGAGGCTAAGCCGCTGAGGGGAGCCGGACATGGCTTATTCCATTTGCATTGTATTCTCAACGATTTGCCACTTGCAGCTCGGCCACTGCTTGGGCCACACTTGGCGTATGAGTGATATGCAAATGAATATCCACTTCAATGGAAATAAAACTCAATTTGCGAGAGTTTGTCCCATAATTAATAGATATCATTGCTGCAGATTGCAGCTGCCAACTGTCGTCCTGTCATTAAACACACACACATAGAGGGAGAGCGGAGAGAGGGGACAAAGACGTGACAAGTCGGCCCTTCTGGGCCTGCTGATGACGGCCATCAAGTAAGTTTGTCTGGCACTGATTCTGCCCTTCCCTTGGCCAGTTGTTGGCTGCCCTTTTTGTGGGCTCTCTCTTCCGTTTCCCTTTGGCGACTCTGGCAAAAGTTCGCAGCTAAGACTCATTAAAACGCGATTTTATTAAACGGTTTTCGCTATAAAAATTCCAACTTTAATATTTATTTTAATTGCAAGTAAAAATGATTTGTTAAAGGGTATTTAGTGCCTCGCTTTGATTGGTCTTGGCCCAAATTCAATTGTCTCATGTTTCTGAAGTATTTGATTAGTGGTTTTGCCCCACACTTAATTGTGCCAGAAGTGATTTCGCCCTAATAATCGCACAGGAAGGTAGGGTTCTCGGGGCCAAGGCTTATGAAATATAATCCAACCACAAAGCAAATTTCAATACCCACCCCTAGCCCCTTGCGGCTAGCCCTGTTTATGAGTTTTGGTTTCAGTTTCAGAGTTACTTTCTCTACGCAAAAGTTTTTGGTCTGTTTTTGTTTGCCGATTTTGGGTTTAGTGGCCCCGACGCCTTGTGCCAATTACTGGGGGGAAATTAATTGGGTTGATAAGCAAGCCCCCTGTGCCTGAGCCAATTGTAATGCCATTTCCATATCCATTTCCTCAATATTCAAGCCTCGTTATTTAATACATTTTTACGCAAATATTTTTCGCAAATTTTGTTTGCCAGCAAACTCGTGCGTATCTATGGAGCTGGAGCTGGAGCGATATATGTTTGTGAAAGTTTTTGGCTTTGCGCTTCGCTGGCTCCAGCAGCTGCCTCTGCCTCTGCCTTTTTGGCAGGCCCCAAAAATCTGATGTGGCCAACGACAGACAGACAGACAGACAGAATGGAGAATAGAGGGAGTGGGGCCAAAGTTTGGCATTTGTTTAATTGGAATTTTTGGGGGTTTTGCCGCCGACACGAGTGTTCACCTTTTTCGCCGCCCTGGCCCTGGCCCTCGAGGGCAATTTGCAAAATTAACTTCGAACAAGTTGCCTCTAATCAGAGCAGCGGAGCAGCAGCCCGATCCCTATCCCGATCCCGATCCCCTTGATATATGCGTGTATCCTATATGGCGACTTCCTGTTAGTGGCATCTGCATTTGATGCCTTCCCCTCCATTGTTTGATTGGCAACGATTTGTGAAATATTGTGCTCCATGCTCTGTGCAGCTCCCTGGCTCCGTTCGATTGCCTTTAATGGCCAAATCATATTTTATGATTATTGACAATCGTTGCCGCCGCCGCCGCCAGTATGCAAATGTGCGGAGGAAGCCGAATCGCAAGCGAAATCGAAATAAATTTCCCCGAAATTTGATTGCTCGCCCATAAAGCGTGACGAACATCTTCAAATTAAAATTCATTACAGGAATTGACAAATTCAAAGCTTAAATCGGTTATATTTTTTATTGAAATATTATGTGCATGCTTTGATTCAGAAAACCTTGTCCTTTTTCCCCTGTTCCAGATTGACATTGCTTGGAAATTCAAAGCTTAAATTCGGTTATGTGCATTCTTCTTTCCATCTTAATTTTTTTCTTATTTACATGTCCTTGTTTTTTGGAAGCTGTGGTTCTGCGGCTCAATTATAATTTTCCGGTTTAATTGGAGTCCATGTCCAGGTGGAGACGACTGCCCGCATTAACCGCACAAAATGGGGAAAAATCAATCAAGAGTGCAAAATGGGACTGGCTTGAAGGTTGGGCCTTCAAAAATTTCTGCGGTTTGCCGGCTGAGTGGCTGCTGTGACTGAATGAATGCCTGATTGACTCGCAGATCGATCGACTGAGCTGGAGATGGAGTCTGGAGTCTGAGCTGGAGACGTCCATAATTAAGTGGCCATGTGTTAAGCCAAAAAGGGGGGAGGAAAGGGCGAAAAGGCATTTCATTTCGCATTAAGCCGACGCCTTTCACTTAGCCACCGACTTGGAGCAGCAATTCCCTGGGATCCCGGTTCCCGGCGCCCGATTCCCGGCTCCCGATCTCTCGAGGGCATTATTTTATGGCAACGGCTGAGCTGAGCTGCGCTGAGTGTTTCTTCTGCGAATTGCATTTCAGCTTGATTTATTTCATTTCATTTTCATTTTGCCAATGCAGCGAGTGTCCGGAAAAGCGGATGAAAAGCGATGAGGGGCTTGCAGGCTTGCAGGCTCGCCGGCCGAGGAAATTGATGGGGGCGAAAGAAATACGGTTAGCAACATAAGTTGGTTATTACTTGCAGCTTAAAGCCAATGCCCACCGCTGCTGGCCCAAAGCTGCACTTGGAGAAAAACTAAAGCCCAGAGCCAAGGCTAAGCACCCAATTAGGGTGATTTTGGATTTGGGTAAGCCTCAACCTTCCTTGAAATTGCCATGGCAATGCCCCAAGAACTTGGGGCCACTATTCTTCGAGTGTAGGGCAATCGTCACTCTGTCGGGGAATCTATCTGCGGGACGACTCTGACTGTGTGTGCGAATTCGCTTCAGTTTCAAGTAAAATATTGCATTTCCCCAATGCATGACATGCCTTGGTCCTGTTTCCTGTTTCTCGGACTCTGATTCTGGCTCTGGCCTGGCTCTGGCTCCTGGCTCCTGGCCCTGCTTTAGACTTTAGCCACCAGCTGAGGGGCCAGATAAGCCCCCTTTGGTTTTCCGCCCTTTTCAACCTTACCCCGAGGCACCCCATCCGTCCCCTTCCCATCCCTTAACGCATGAGCTGCGACTGGCGGAAATGGCAGTTTTTCCATTACGACTGCCACGCCACACTCTGGGGGGCCTCCGCTCGCTCCTCGCTGGCTCTTCAACTGGCCGACACTTGGCGGACTCCTCCAGCTCAGCTCCTGCTCCTGCTGCTGCTCCTTCCTGCCAGTGCTAGCTCCATGTATCCCGCTCGCGTATTACTTAATTTTTATGAAATATGAGAGACACAGCGACAGTTGCACTTGGAAACAATGAGAAGTGCCATCAAATTAAGCTAAAATGCATTCTTAACTGGGCTTAAAATGGGACAACAAGGAGTAGAGCTAGGCAAGGCGACTGCCTGATGCCCTGTAGGAATTACATATTATTTTCTTGTATTTATTGTATTTAATTGATATTAAATACAATTTTAGAGGTTATATTTTGAAGGCAATTCCTAAAGTACAGGGAAAGCTTATCCACAATCCTTATGGTTCCCCCAAAAAAATCCCTGGGCCCTCATCAAGTAAAGGGGTTCCGTTGCCTTGCGGTCGGATGCCTTTGCAATTGCCGTAAAAACTATGGATATGCATGTGCCTTCTGCTGGCTGCTGTCATTGCAAAGCAGTTTATCTTGAGGTGGGAGCCGCGCCCGAGCCCGGGCCCGGGAGGAAGGATATCAGGATATCACTACAATGATTCGCTTCGTTTGCCTTTCGCCATGCAATCGCTGGCCCGGCATCAGCGAAATGCGAACTGCGAACTGCGGACTGCAAACTGCGAACTCGCAGCAAACTCCAATGCCAAGAGCACGGCGGCAAGGAAGCGCACTTGCACTGAAAAAAAATATAGCCTGAAAATACTCCAAGAAGGCCCTAAAATTGGAGAAAGCGTCTAGAATTCCCAAGAACGAATTCATGGGCACACTGGGCCAAATTTAAGGGGTTTTTACGAGAGAACAAAGATTAAGCAAAAACAAGAACTAATAGCTTGAAAATCTTTCTATAAATATAGAAAAAATTATAAATTAAATTAAGAAAAACTCCCTACAAACGATGAGATTACCTAAAATTACCAAGTAAAAATTCAGAGACACTCTAGGGGTCTGTTTCTTGGCTGAAGCAGTAACAAAAATAAAGCAAACATTTTGTTTTTATTTGTTAAATATCTTTAAAAACTCTATATTAAATTAAATTGATGTTAAAAGTCTAAAAAGCAAACTGTTGGCAAAAATTTTCTTTTTAATAAGAATTACAGAACCCAATAAAAACGTAAGAACACGAATTAAAATTATACAAAAAGTCTGTAAGAATTTAAAACTTTATTATTTTAAATTAGAAAAATATTTAATATATTTTCTTCAATCACATCCTTTAAGAAACTTTCGAAAACAAGCCAACTTAATGAGGATTAATAGCCAGAATTATGTTTTTAATAAGACTTACAGATCACAAAATAAGTTTAAGAAAACGAATACAAATTATTCGAAAATTCTTTAAAAATTACAAAAGATTTATTTTAAAATTTGAATAATATTTTATATATTTTTCAAACAAACCCCCATCTAAAAACCCTCGATAACAACCCAACTTAGGGCGGATTAATAGCCGGGACACTATATTTTCCCAGAGTGTGGCAGCACCCAAGTCGCTGCCATTGCTTAAATGGCAACACTAAAATGCCACTCAGGGCAATGTTCTGTGTGTGTGTGTGTCTGTGGTGTGTGGTGGGTGTGCGGGGTGTGCCAGTGCCAGTGCCAGGGTGAGTGTGTGTGCCGGGCAAATATGCATTGCGGTTGTTACCAAATTGCATGCAGTTATGGCAAGCGCCTTGCCAAGGATGCGGCCAGAACGCAGACTTGGCCAGATGTGGAGGGTGAGGAGTGACAGGATACGAATGCATCTCCCAAGAAAGGTTGGGTTGGGGTCCTTGCGGTGCGAGGTGCGCTTGAGGATGAATTGCCATGATGAGATTTTTAGCGAGTTTTCGCTAAAATCCCATCGGGGGATTCGCTGGCAAATTGCAGCTTGCGCCATTTATCACGAAAGAATTAGGAGCAAAATGAGTGAAAGGAAAAACCTTATTGTTGGTATCAAAAATGGTGTTGCAGATATAAAAGGAATTATAAAAAATATATTTAGAGATTAACTTCATATTGCTTGCTTATTATATTCTTATTTTATTTATTATTTATAAGTATCATTCGTATTTATTAACTCCCTGGTAATGATCAATTTATAAATACTTTGAAATCCTAATTTAATCATCCGTTACCAGAAAATAAATAATAATGGTTACGCCATATTATTATTCTATGAAGTCTCTGGTATCCAAATAAATACAAAAAAAATCTTTTCTCACTTCACTTTATATTTATTTATTATAAACCTTATGAATTGATTTTGGATTTTAT
Organism: Drosophila tani; assembly: GCA_008042535.1. NCBI lineage: Eukaryota > Metazoa > Arthropoda > Insecta > Diptera > Drosophilidae > Drosophila > Drosophila tani. The sequence goes on from VNJO01004800.1 coordinate 13,497, forward strand.
TTTATGAGAATATTTCCTTCTACCTTTTAGGTATTTATTAAATACCTCCTCCACATTTTCCCAATCATTAACCATGTTTCTTTTTTGAGTAAAAGTATTCTATTTAAAATCAGAAATCATTAGCATTTCCTGAAACCCTTTAGAAAAAAAGGTACAGACTCAAGTAACTTGACTTTAAATGTAACAACCCCTTGTCTTCACATCCCCGTTTTGATTTCCCGATTTTACAAAAAACCTCAGCACCTTTATCATCTGCGAGTGGGACATCTATTATGATGAATTATGGGCCTCATCACCTCGTCTTCCCTCGTCTCATTTTTTTCTCCTCTTTTCTTGAGCGACCCTCGTCTCTGTTTGGGACTCCCCGAAAAAAAAAAAAAATAAATAAACCAAGCAAAGCAAAGAAAGGGAAGAAAGGTTACGGGTGGGGAGAAAAGAAATTGCATCCTCCTCGCTGATTTCGAGTGTGCACGAGTGAGCGGAAATACTTTTTCTGCTTATCTACATGCTAAAATCTAAGTGGCAACAGAAAATTTTGCGAACAAGAAATTGCCAGAGTCTGGGGGCCAAGAAAGAATAGAGAAGAGGCCTTGAAGAGATGGCAGATGGAAGTGGAAGTGGAAGTAGAAGTAGAAGCCAAGCCACAGCAGCAGGGCCAAAGGATTCAGCTGGAATATGGAAATAAGTTTTATTATATGTGCGAATGCCGTCGGTCGTTTTCGTTTTCTTTCGCGGATTTCCCCATATATACTTATAGTATAGAATAGAATATATATAGTATTTTCTGGACGCTATTTGGTGGCCAAAATGGGATATTAAGGGGCCAGCCAGCCGGCCGGCCATCTCCAGCGATCTGAATGATTTTATCAAAACTGCTGACGCTGAATTGATTCGCTTCGAATCGGTTTCGGTTTCGATTCGATTCGATTTGATGTGCGCTTTGTGCAAATTTATGTGATGTGCTGCAGTTTCATAAATGCCGATCCCGGCAATAAATGACAAAATTCCCAACCTTTCCCATAACCCATTTGCCAAGCCCTGTCCTTAGTCCTCAGCTCCTGCCGTTTTATTGATGGCATAATTTCCAAATGCGCCCCAAAAAGCGTTTGAAGTCGTTAGGGAGAGAGTGTGTGTGTGTCGGCAGGTGAAAGCTCCCACCCCGACCTTCCATCAACCGCCATCTAGCACTCCAGGCGATAATCAGATTGAGGCCTGGCATCTGCTCCTGCTCCTGCTGGAGCTCAGGTGTCGCAGACAGTGGGCCGGAAAAAAAAACCCCAAAGGGCATACTGGGAAAATATGATTATTTTCGGTAGGTTTTCCTTGGCCCCAAAGTCCGAGTTACCAGTTAATCACTATATACTCTGCCCGGACAAGTTCAAAGTCAATTTTCCCCCTATTTGTTTATGCATCCCCGTCGGTGGTCACGGCCGCAAGTATGCCTTTCAAATTGAGTGCGCCTGCCCCATTGTTCCAACACTGCATAGACCCATTTGCTGCGGCATTATGAGGCAGGCGGCAGGCGGCACCCGGGGCAGGGGTGGGCACATTGTGGAAAGTCAGTGAGCGCGGCTGCTGTTCCACAATTTGGCGGGAACATGCTTTGACGGCACAGACATCCCACCAGAGCACCTCCCACAATCAACAACTAATAGGGTAGGGCTTAAAGGATTTAAACGAAAAAAAGAAACACATATAAATAAAGCTATGTTTTTTGTTTTGATATTAAATAGCATAAATCACCGCGTGACCAGTGACTGAACAAAATGCAATGCTTAATTGCTGTGGGCGTGGCTGATAATTGAATTTATTGCATAATCCACACCTTCTGCATTTCAATTAAATGTGCAAAAATCAAGCTTGCACTTGGCCGCCAATAATTATGACTATTAACGGGGGCAAAGGGATCACTGAAGCGGGAATAGCTGGAGGGACCTTCCATAAATAACCAAATAATAATTAAATTATCCGAAGCTGAGGCATTTTTTGTTTTTTCCAAGCTAATTAAATTATTCATTTGCGATTGGTATTATTCCCACATAAAGTTTCGCTCGCTGTCCGTATCAATATCGTATCGGAAGGAAGGCGGCTCCACAGCTCCACTCATCGGTTGTCAAGGGTCCTGCTGTTGTTGTCCTGGCAAAAGTCATTTCATCTCAGTTCACTTCATTTCTCATGGTATTTTCTATCTCCCCCGGGGGTCATGCTCGCATCGGAGCTTCAATTTGACATTGACTTCGGTTTTTTCGGTTTCGGGACAGGGCAGGGCACGCTGGCCAAATTGAATATCGCCGGAGCAAGGAGGACTCCTTCCTCCAAAAGAAATGTTTGCCAGCGAGTTAATTAAGTGTGTTTGCGTGTCTGTGAGCGAGTGTGGGGTGTGCGGTGTGTGCCTTGGGTGTGTGCGAGTGGTGGCCATATATTTATAGACGCGGTCTGCTGCTTGATTAAGCAGACTCTCGGGGACTCTCGAATTCCAGCTTGTGTACTTTTGGGTTTTCCGCCAGGCCTAGAGATGAGTTCGTGACACGAAGCTCTGCGATAGTTCTCAGGAATAATATTTGGAAATCTATTTCCAAACTAAATTCAATAGCTTCTGCCAGTATGATTTGCAAACAAATAAAAACATTAAATATTTTTTAGGTATTCCCTTGGTTACTTTGCTTATATATTCCAGCTGGTTAGTTTTTAAATATAATACCAACTTTCGGTAATTTGTATTGCCTTTTCTGCTCTAAAAATAACTACAGAAATGTAAATAATATTTTCTTTATTCGCACTATAAAAGCACTATCGTACATTGTCATATTTGCTATCGATATTATCTTATTTGCCATCGATACATTGTTATCATTAGATTAATACCAAAAGCTAGACCGTAAGGTTATAAGAACTGTACCAGATCGAAATACCCTGCCTTGTAACCTTGTTTCCACTGACATATTTTGCCCATTCAACTGACAAATTTCATTTGTATTGATTAGTCAAGTTGCGGATGGAACCCACTCACGCCTCACTCCCTCTAAGAACTCTAAGGTTTCCGGGTGAGTTGGATTAGGAATGGGGTCTAACCACCTCGGGCTCAGAGTCAAAGTCTATTTTACATTTCAAAGTGTCAGGCGGCATTAGAAGTGCCGAGATCTGAGGCTAAGGTGGCGGAGGGAGCCAGGAAGGACATTTTCTGCATGTCTATTAAATTCTTGGCAGAAAAGCTCAGACAGTGCGCGGCCAGCGCGTATTTCAGTTATCCAGACAAGGCGACAAGATTCCTATCACGCTGTGTATTATTGTTTTACTAATGTCCTGGCCCTTCGCCCTATTTTATTCGCCACAGGACCCACTCTCCGACCCCAACTCAACACACACACACACTCACCGCAGTCGCACTCGTTGGGCCATCGATTAAAGATCCCAGAATTTGTGGGAACCCGCTAATTGAAATCGAATCGTTTGAGTGCCCCGGTTAGATATGATATGCGAGATGTGGCTGGCTGTGCGGATGCCTGGGAACAATTACCATTAATAATTAATGGCAATCATGAGCTGAGCTGAGCGACAGGCGTCACTCCATTGATGTTTCGGGCTTGGCTTGCAAATGATTTCGATCTTAATTATGTGGACACGTCACTTTGGGCTCCCCTATGTGATTTAATGGTGCTCTTAGTGGTTAAAAAATGATGATGTTGCGTTTGCTATTCTACAATTTTCAGCCCATTATTCCCGCCGACTCTATCAGTTACAGTTTGGCGGAATCAATCCCCAATTACGGCATGCGGATCTAATAAGGTAATGAATACTTATTTGCGGGAAAGGAGGCTGCATTGCATTACATGTGTGTAATAGTTAGGCCCGCCTAATTGTCAGCTATGCTGATTGTCAGTTCGTGGAGAGCCATGTATCCGGAGGATTCGGCTCTCATTTCCATTCCAAATCAGATTCAGATGTCAAGCAGTCAGCGCAGTTAACGCTAATTATGTTTACATATGCGTAACGAGTTTGTAATATAAGTAAGTACGGATCACATATAATTACACGCATGTTTAGTCGGTGGCTGCGTGTAAGCCCGGCGAATTTACACGGTTTCCAATTATTTGAAACACCGATGGCCTCGTTTCTGCTTTTAAAGTTATAACCAAGTGCATATATAAATATATATAATTTAAAATTTTGATAGGTAAATAAGTTTACTTTTGTTTTTTACAAAGAATTGAGATGCATTTGTTCAAAACTTTGATCTTATACATAAAGACTATGAGTACGTAAGTGAGGACTGAACCATAGGTTGCTGGTTCATATCCGGCTCGAAGGACCATTGTATGCAGGGAAGTTGCACTCGATAAATAATAACACGGTAGTTAATCTATTATTATAGCCTAGAAAACGAAAATATTAACCACTATTGTGTCAACCAATGCTGTATGCATTTTCGTGTAATTTTCCTGTGTCAGCTTTCGGTTGCATTTCAATATATTTAAATATTATTTATAGTTTTTGTTTTTTTGCAAAATATCTAATAAACTAAACTAAACATAAAAAAAAACATATACAGTATGTGTGAAAAATAAATTGTTGCCTTTCTGGCGGTGGCCACATTTAAGAGACTATTTTAGGGGGGTTGCTGGGTGGTTTTTCGTATTTGTTTTTGTTGGATTTTGGGTGGTTCAAGCACACAACGAGCGACAGAGAGAGAGAGAGAGAGAGCGGCAGGCGGGTGGCAGGTGGCAGGTGGTTTTTAGTTAGCTTCTGGGTGGTTTCTGGGGGGTGGCGGGCAGTACTTAATGTAGGGACACGCGCGAGCAGAGACTAAAGAGTTTCGCGCGGTTGTTAAGTTTTTGGCAATACTCACGCGTATTATCTTCTGATCACGTATTATCTTGCGGATGCAGTTGACGATGAAGGTAATGACCATGCCGCCGAGAATCAGTCCGAAGACAATCACGATGATGACCACATGCTCCGATTGGCCAGCGGCCTCGCTCTGCAAGGGATAAATAATGTTGTAATAATAATCAAATAATGATAATAATAATTTAAAGAAATAGTTATATATTAGATATGGTAATTAAATATTGTTGGTTTTCTTTTTTTAGGTTTCTAGATAATAAATTCAAATTTTCCAAGTATTCTTAGTAGAGTTTTTCTTCAAAAACCCTTTAAAAGTATTTTCTTAATGTCAAAAATTAATTGATTATTTAAAAACATTTGAAACAAAAACATAAAAAAACTTCTTTAAGTGTAATTTTTTTTTTACTATGATTTAATTAACATATTTCAAGGGTTTAGAAACCAACTGATCAATATTTAAAAATTACTAACACTAAGTAATCAATACTTATTACAAATACAATTATATTTCATAAGTTTCACATTTTTCCAGATGCAAATTAGGAAGTCTTTGATAAAAAAGAAAAAAAAAAAGAAACATATTTGCAATAAATTAACGCGACTTTGCCAAACGACCTACTCAATGAGGGTACTAAAATATCATTTTTTATTGGCCACCATTTGATGGCCCATTGTGTCTACCATCTTTCCTATATTTCCCATATTCCCATATATATATTCCGTATACTTTATGACGAAACTCCGCCAGCATTGGTAGCTGCCGATGAGGACCCAGGCTCTGTCATCATAAATTATATACGCGCCGGGCGAGCGTATATTTTGAACCAATTTTAATGTCGGCCAATTAAATAAACATAACTTGTGCATGCGCTTGATTGAGCATTTGATTGAAGCATGCTTCCCCATGTACAGCATGTACATGCGAGCACATTCATTTAATATCGTTTGAGCAAATTAGAGACCATAAACCGAAACCAGCCAATTGCAAACCGAAGGAAACAAAAAAAAACTAAAAATTCGATCTCCATGACCTGTCCTGGTTAATGCAAATGCAAATGCAAATGGCCCCCAATTACACCTAATATGGGCAATGATTATGAAAGCATTTCGCTCGGCTGTGAATGCCAAATATCAACCAATATTTGCTTTAATTGGGCAAGATATTCCGTATAAAAATATATAATTTCAATTCCATAATTAAATAATTTCATTTCGGGGTAAATTTTGTGTTTTGTGAGCAGGGAAATATACCTTTCTCTTTGATGGTTCTAACAAAAGGGATTTTTTCTTTGATTTTGGCGATTTTTCTAATTTAATTATGAGCTGGAATATATGTGAAATTATAGTTAAATTCAAAATATGATGCTAAAGAAGTACGAAACTATTTTTAATTAATTTATTTTATTATTTTTATTCTTATTATTATTTATTATTATTTATATTTTGTTCTATATTATTTATTTCCTAATTTAATTGTGAGCTGGAATATATGAGAAATTATAGTTAAATTCAAAATATAATGCTAAGGAAGTAAGAAACTATTTTTAAAGATAACAAACAATTGCTTCTATAAAACCGATGCTGAATATGATTTACTGATCCTAATAAAGGCCTTTTTAAAGGATTTCAAAGCTGAAATCTTCCTTCAACTTTGCTAAAACCACAAGCATCGATTTAACTTTCAAAAAAACTGCATTGGTAAAAACTAGCTTTGTTTAGTTACCAAAAAAATCCTGTAGGGCCCAAATATCACCTAAAAACCGTGTCAAACCTTGAATAATTCCCAAACATTGCAGGTATTTAATTTTCAGCTAACTACTTTCCTTGTCTGGATATTTTTATCTGGGATTTACGACCCCAATTCGGAGGAGAAAGTGGCACTGCATGAATCATTACCCCCGCATGCTGACTTTATCAACTTGAATGATCTCTGGAGCCCCCGCAAATAACTGTTATTTACGGCTAACAACCAAGTTGAAAGATGCTGCAAACAACAAACAAAAAAAAGTCAGCCTTTCCCCCTGAAATACAAACCTCAAAGTTTGCCAAACAAAACTTATTTGACCAACTTTGTGCTTGTGCCAGTGCCTGTGCATGCTGCAAGTGTGTGCGTAACGTGTGTACGTGAGTGTTTTTGGATGTTGCCATCATCGGCGTGTTGAGCATATTTATAATGAGCACGGGCGTCGGGCGTCGGGTTTCGGGGTACCTGACGGGGCTCCACAGGGGGCTACCCAAAGCAGGGGCCAACGGGTTCGTCTACAATTAGATGCACGTACGACTGGCCGAGTTTAATGTGCGAGGGCACTGAGAATAAATACTGGTGACTCTTTACATTACTTAAAAATTATTTGTAATATTTTTAGGATTTAAAAAATATTAAAAAAAGAGTCTAATTACGCTCAAATTAATCGAAAAAATTAAATCTAACATGGCGGAAATACTGCCGACTCTATACAAGTCTCAAATTATAAAAGATTTTACATAAAAAATATAAATATTTTAAAAATTACTATAAAGACTGATTTATATACTTTTGTTTGTTAAGATGAGTATAATTACGCCTTGATTTATAAGCTAAATTTAAATAGAACTTGGCAGAATGCTTAAGAAAAAGGTTTCTAAGCAAATGTGGCCATCGATATTGCACAGGCTGAGCTTGGGGACATCTCTAAAACTTTCAGGGAGAAAAACTTATTGGAAAGTAAACTAATTAAAGAACCAAACTAATTATAAAAGGGAAACCAATAACAGAGGTATTTAAACATAGATACTATATAAATACAAGCTGGAATTAAAGGACTCCAGCTCTTACTACCTTTTTATTCCCATTTCAATTCATTCGACTAAAAAGGGATATACCAGTGTTATACAGGAAACACAATTGACATTAATCGAATATAGAGCCGACTGTAATTTGTTTTTCCTGTTTTTCCGCCGTGTAGGCGTGTCACTTACCGTACAGCCCTCCTCGTCCCATCGAAATTTACAATTGTCTAGGTTATTACATTTCAAATCCTTTGATATGCAGGTCGCGTCCTCGCAATCGTACTCGTCCTCGGTGCAGGCTGCCAAATGCGAAAAATAGAGAAATGAGCGCCACAGTTTGAGAGTTTGAGAAAGTTGTAAAAATCGAAAAAACGAAAGAATAAAAAAAGGGAAAGAAAATGGGCTAAAATGTCTAAAACGGGCAATCAAAGCGCAAAATGCACAGTGGAATGGACAATTGACTTCTATTGAAATCGCTTCCCCGACGATCCAAGTAAGGAGGCTGCATAAAATTGATGGTGTCATTCAGTTCGCCATTTTCAGACGGACAATTCAATGGCGATTTCATGGAGGTCTCAAAAACGATTGAGTGTCGGAGAAACTATAAATTTTCAAATGAGGTTAAAAACCAGATAGGTTTTTACCAAATAATTGATTTGATGTCCATTTAATTTGTAAACTTCATTGCTTGTCGATCATTATTGCTTTTAAGCTTACTTTGTGTGAAGCTTAAGGCCGAATGGCAACTCTGAAGGACTTAAAGTTGCCACCAATTGAGGACTTTAAATCGATAGACCTTCCACCGTGCGCCAATCGAAAGGCGACGATGGGCGAAGCCACAAAGCAAATGCACGTAATCTCCGGCATAAATCGCTCAAGCAACAACAATAATTGCCGATGCTAGCAGTAGATGAAGGGGAGCAGGAGCAGAGGAGTAGCTGAGGCATCTAGAGGACCTGCAGGAGGTTCGGCCAGCTCTGAAGGTCCTGCAGAGTCGAGAGCAGGAGCAGGCGCTGGAGCTGGAGCTGGTCTAAAAGTAAACAATGCTGGCCCGGGGACAAAGGACAATCGTTGAATGACAAAAGAGTGCTTAGCCTTTTGCCTCTGGCAACTGGCGGCAATCACGCAGGACCCCTTCCCCCTGCTCATTTCTCAGAATCAGAAAGACAGACAGACAGATAGGATTCGGTGGCTGGTGGCAGATAGTCGGTTAGACTCGCTGGCAACTTGCCTCACACTCGGCCTCATCCTCCGCAGGAATCTCCAGCTCCAGCTGTCAAATGGGCAACCGAAAGAGAGAGATTTGGGGCCAGCTTAGCACCGGATTGCCCCCAGGATTTCGGGCATGCCTTTGTACTTTGCGCCCCGGCCATTTGTTGCCAATTCGAGGGCTTTGCCGGCGCCATCAAAGCGCTTTTGGAATCGAACTCGAACTTGGACTCGAACTTGGACTTGGACTTGGACTTACCAGTTCCTCGGTCTCGGAATGCCGTGTACAGAATGCCGAATGTCGAGTTAATCGCGATTTGATCTGCGTAGAAGCGCAAGTGCAGAATGTTCGACTCCGCCGTGATACTCTCACCAGCCGATCCGCAAAAGTTCTTCACTCTGCAAAACAGGAAAAGATATGTAGAGTAATAAATTGATTCTAATTGAAAATAAACAAGGGAAGAAGAAGACTTGTGTGCCAATCGATAATTTCACACTGAAGCTATCAACTATGGCTTCAAAATGCAGAATGCAGAAATGCACAATATGTGTTACCTTAAAACAGCATTTTCTTTTCACTTGGTTTGCTTACATTTATAATTATATTTAAAAGGTCTCAGATTTTAAAATTATGACCAAAGCTTATTGCAATGACAGCCTAAATTCATATACTAAATAGAATGAATAAAAATCCTACGATTGATTGTGATTCGATGCTTTACAATCGACAGGCAGTCAATGCCTGTGACAACTCGTTAAATATTTGGGCATCGATAGCACGCACCGCACGGCACCGCACCGCACAAGCTCTCGCACACACACGCACGCATAATCGATAATATCAATAATTTATAATATGGCTTAAATGATGACGCCCACTGAATACTGTATTTATGTTCATTTCGCCGGTTATTGTTTCAATGTATTTTACGCTGACTGAAGGCTGCCGCTGCCGCCACCGCCCGTTGTGTGCGATAAATTGTTACGAAAAATGAATTTAAATGAAAGCAACGCAAGGCAGCGGGGCAACGGCATCAAATCAGTGGCATCCGAGGACCAAAAGGGACGGCCAAAGACGTGGCAGCCACAGAATTTTCCATTCGCCATTCGCCATTTTACATTTTCCCCAAAAGCTGGAAAGCGCCAGTCAATCAATTTGAGTGTTGTCCCGACCAGCAGCAGCAGCGGCAGCAACAAGTGGAAATGTATTGGCGCGTTAAAAGCGGATGTCAATGCGTGTCGAAGATGGCGGAGTCAATTGCTCAATTGCTCAATGGCTCAGTTGCTCAGTCGCTCAGTCCGTCATTGCGTCAGCCAGGAGATGGTGGATGGTGGTTGGTGGGAATACTTTCGGGCCAAAGGGAGCGGAGCGAGCAAGGAGATTGGATGTGCAAGTCAAAGGCGACGCCACTTCCGCTGGCGGTACAATTTACTTTTGGCCGGTAATAAATTGAAAATTTGGCCCAGAACCTGGCCCAAACCCTCAGCGAAAGGGACACACAAGGCTTTGATCTCTGGCCTCTTGGGCAATGCGGAAATTGGTTTGCGGCGGCGTACGAGAATATTGCGTATACGCCACCGACTGCAATTTGTCAGTGTTGTAAAATTGGGCGAAATGCGATTAAGTAGCGCGTATCGAAACCCACCTCAATGGCATCACAGTTTGCTCCGGGAAAATGTCCAGGAAATTCGTCTCGCAATCGTTCGGCTTGCTCAGCTTGAAGTCCAGGAACTTGAGGAAAATCTGCGGGAAAATCAAAAGCAGACCGGAACAGAGCTCAGTGATTTTTAAGGGTTTTTTTTAAGGTTAGATTCCCGGCTTACCTTCCAGTTCTCCCTGACCTGTATCCGCCAGATACAGTCCAGGGCGATCTTGTTGCGTATGACCTGCTCCCGGATGTCCGCCGGCACGTCCGTGGAGTTGATGAACCCCTCGTACCCGTCCTTCTCAATGGTGCAGTTGAGATCGGTGCTCGGCGCCTCCCGATTCCTGTCCAGATACTCGTAGACCGCACTGAAGCCCGTATACTCGATGGTCTCGTCCGAGTGGAAGTGCAGCCACAGGTAGCGCTCCTTCGAGGTGATCTCCGGCGGGAAATCCGTGCCGCAGAACTTGCCAATCAGCGTGGAGAAGCCATACTGGCCGTCTCGGATCTGTAAAGGGATACCCAAGTCGTTAGTTCTTTGGTGGGCTTCCGGGTGGTAAGCCGGTCGGCAGTTTTTCTTGGCCTAAACCGATTTGGCCGGGGCCGGGGCTGCATTCAAATCAGGCTTACGACTTGCAGGCAGCCAGAGACAACATTCAATTAAAACTTGCCATTTTTTGGTGCAACAAGGAAAAGTCGTAAAGGAAACAAATCGAAAACTTTGCAACTCCGGCCAAGACCCCGGCAAAGCCGAGCAACTAAGCAAGTTTTTGATTCGCTCCTCCTCTTTTCTCTAGTCCTTCCCTGTCTTTTTTTATGTCCTCTGGCTTTAGCATGCAACAAAGTTTTGTGTTTTTTATGCCTTGACCCTTTTAAAAGTGGCTTAGGTCGGCTTTCGGTGCACAGAGGGAAAGATGGGCCAATAATTTGGATTTCATTTGAATTAAATGTAAGTATTTCAAGGGCGAAACATATTGTTTTAATTAATTTTACTATTTTTAACCTTTTTAATAATAATTTTAATAAAGTAAAGGTCTTTTCTCGCTGTGCTTGTCTCCGTTACTAGTTGCTCGTTACTTACTTCGAGAAAATCAAATTTGCACTCCTCCTTGGCCTCGATATTAAACGAGTTGCGAAAGTCCAGGCGTATGATTTGTCCCTTTGGCGCTGTAATTAGATGCCGGGGCAAGGGGCAGAGAACAGGACAAAGCCACCACGTTAGTCCGCAAATATACAACGCAGGTATTTCATCATCCCCACAGCCATCCCATCCCCATCCCCATCCCCATCGCCGCCATTTCCCGGCCAGTTCCCGGCCAATCCCGGTAGCTTACTTAAAGTCAAATGGCCCCGGGCCCTGGGCCGGGAAACTGATTAACAACAGCTCACCTCGAATCTAAGCAGGGGAGAGCTGTGGCTCTCTGACCGAAGAGTGGATGCACTTTTGCGGCCCCAAACAATAATTAAAATTTAAATATAATTGAGGAAAAGCAAGAACTCTTAGAGTTCTTGGTCAATAACTAAAATATTTACACGATTTTATTTACTTTTTAAAATAAATAATCTGCCTTAACTGCATAACCTTCCCGAACACCTATTAACATCCATAGTAAGCAAGCTAAACTCCTGCCAAGGCCAATAAAAATATTTAAATTTCAGGGACCAGGGAGGGATCCTTCGCCCTGCCTGGCAGCCACCAAAGGAAGAGTGAAAGTGAAAGGACAAGACCCAATCTCGTGTATATATATGTGGAGCAAATGAAAGCATCTGGGGACCCATTTAGTGGCCGCATAAAAAGAAGAAGAATGCATCAAGATGCTGGACACACAGCCACACTCATTCATTCATTCATTCACTCACTCATTCATTCATTCACACTCGCATTGCGGCCCATACATATTCAGGCAACGAATCCTCGGCGTGAATCAATGGCAATGGGAGGCTGGTCTACGGGTCCTTCTGGCCTTTGGAAATACGTTTTCCCCTCCCAGCCACCTTTGTGGCCAATGTGGCATGACAACACACACTGGCACACCCGCACACCATTAACACCCACACACACACACACATTACATAAAGGAAATGGACAGGCAAAAGGAAGAGTGTAAGGAGCTTGATTTGGCCTTGAAAGGGTAACTATTAGTCGGGTATGTTGATGAAGGGATATCATATACTGCTAATAGCCCGGATTTACTAGTTTTAATACCAGATCTATATAGACCAGAACTCCCCTGGATTTGGTAGAGAAATCCTCTATATAAATAAGCTCCAACTTTGAACTCTCTCCCGGTCCCGTGTAACCGCAACACTTTTACGACTGCAATCCCTGGCGAGGCCGTAAACCGAGCCTCAGCTGGCTGCCTTTTTGTTGGCCCCGCTTAGTCCAACATTAACATGGCCCTGATATGCAAATAAGCCAGTACGAACGACCCCTAATGCTGAACACATACGGGACTCGAGCAGCAGCCCGAGGAGGGGCCCCGAAGGGAGCCACATATGCCGCCGCCGCCACCGATGCGTGCTTATGGAAAGTCAATCATTCGCTTTCAGGTTTTATCTGTCAGCTCTTGACTTTTGCAGTGACATTATTTTGTCTTAACTGACAAATGATTTGGCCTCCCACCGACTTTAGATAACATAAGCATAAGCAGCAAGCATTCGGAGCTCGAGCTCCGAGAGTTGCCTCTGCCAGCTGCCTCCTGGAGGCAGTGAAGCGAGTGCTCAAATATGATGGCGCCCCGGCACAATCCCCAATAGAGGGATCGTATTATAGAGGCTGGGGAAATGGAAAATGGAGAAATGGAAAGCTGGGAAGCTGGGAGAGCTGGGAGAACTGGGAGAGGGAGCCCAACGCGCTAACGCTTTTAAATGGGCCACACAGAGAACGGCCCTGCCATGTGGAATCTGTGTGGAGCATCTTACGCATCAGCGCCATCTAATGCCTCCGGTTCACTGGCTCCCATCCTCATCCCCATCCTTTTCCCATTCTCACTCCTCTCAGACTGACTGACTGACATCTGGTAATGTCAACAGCCAACCAAGACTTGGCCAAAGACTTTGCAATTATTTGCAGTAGCGCTCGCTCGTCGCCGCCAAGTGCTTGCCATATAAACTTTTACGAGGCCTGCACTTCACTCCACTCACACGGAAAGAAAAAATTGCTTAATTCGATTGAGAGAAGGTTCTATTGATGGGGAATACCTAAGATAAGGGACTGAAAAGAAGGCTATTAAAAGGGATAAAGCCAGCCACGTAAGGTTTGGGTATTAATTCTACAAATATTTTTCAATATAATATTTTGTAATCGCCGAATTAATCTCTAATTAGGCCATCTCTCATATATTTTTCTCTCTGTGTGTGCCGCCCACTCGCTCACTCACCAACAGGAAGCCGCCTGCGAATTGGCTTCCATCAAAGTTCGTATTTGTCTTTGTATCTGTATCTGTAACTGTAACTGTAGCTGTATCTGTTGGACTCAGCCACAGATACTGCGTCTGATACTCCTGAATTATACCAGACTGATTGTTAATTGCCTAGCCGTAGATAATCCGCAGGAACGAGTCCAAGTGTCTGTCATGAATACAGCCCGAGGCATGGGGATTTCGAATGGCATTGCAGGGATATTATTCACATATACTCGTACTTTCATATGTATATTCATATGTTCATCAACAGTAATGAATAGTAATGAGTGGTGTGTGAGTGTGGCAATTTCAATACTGATTTTATTTCCAAATATTTGAGAAAGAAAAAGAAAATAATAAGCCGCTGGCGGAGACAAGATCTTGCTCCACCCGGGACTCAAACCCTTGGCTCCCAGCCCGACTAACCCTCTGAGGTGAGCTATCGATAGATCGATAGATCTGCCAAAACCCAAGTTATCAAACCCAATTATCGGAATAGAATTAAAATACGTTTTTGTGCCCGAAAAGAACTCACCTGTTATTACCCGCGTGCAGTTAATGTTCTTCGGATAGAGGCCGGGATACTCGGGGCTGTACAGCTCGTTCTTGGTGGGATCCCCCTCGACGAAGAGCCGGCAGCGGTCCACCTGGTCCTCCTCCGCCTGCCGCTCGCTGCGACCCGCTCTCGGCGGCCTGGAGATGGTCAGTGCATCCCGCCAGCCCGCCTCCGTGCCCTCGCCCTCGCCCTCGGCCACGTCCTCCTCCCGGAAGGGGTGGGTGGCCGTGGCCGGTGTGGCGGATGGCCATGTTGGGGGAATTACCAGCGATTCATCGGTTGGCTTGGAGCGATTAGCGGCCGACGCTGCAAGGAAATGAAGAGGAAATGGGAAACACCTGAGTATGCAGTTCGAGTGGCAATATCCATGTGGGAGTGAGTACTCGGCGAGCATTACATTTTATTATTATAATAAGAGTCATGAGCATTCAAATTTATGCGGCGAGTGCGCGCTGTATTTATGCAGGCATACCCTTGTCCCCCAGGGAAGTTATTATGATTTCGAGAAGGTGCAGATAGTATAATATATTTTTCTGTGATTTCTGCTGCAGATTTGCCCTTGGAGTGCAGGAGTCTTAATTAACTATACTACCAAATTTATTATTTCTGTAATAAGCAAGGGTATACAGTCCTCAACTGCCCGAAGTCGGTTTTCTTTCTCGTTATTATTTTTAATAATGCGCATAACTTTTTGGGAAGCAAAACTAAAAGCGAGGAGCAGCACAACAAGGCAGCAGTAAAAGCATATATTTATAAAGTTTAATATATGTTTGTCCGTTCTTTAAATAAGGGGATTTTTTTCGTATTTGCTCTTCCTGGTTATATAATAATAAATAAAAAATAGCATATAAAAATAATAAAATAAAAGTAAAGGAAGAAAAATTTTTCTTACAAAAGAGTACTTGAAGAAACAATCTTTGTGGGAAACTTTCTCTACTTATATACAGTATTTACCAAATTAACAATTCATAAATAATTTCAACTATTACCTGTTATTAAATATATAATTAAAATTTAAGTAAAACTTAATTTTAATTGCTTTAAATAGCAGTCCTGGTGGCATGCCAAAAAGTAGGCAATCCTCTTTCTTTTTTTAAAGCCCTAACTCGCTACTTTCCACTTTCGTTCGCTCTCTCTCCCTCTGCCCCCGCTCTTGCTATCTCTTTCTGCATGGCCCTGTGCCGTCTCTTTCTATCTGAGCAGCTGTGAATGCAACTGTAACGGCAACTGCAACTGTAACTGAAACTGCACCCAAACAACAATCATTAAGCCCATGCAAAGTAGCCCCAAAGCATCGCACAAAACACTTCTCCGCTTGCGCGTGTGTGTGTTGTGTGTGTTTGTGTGTGTTTGTGTGTGCTGGTGCTTGTGCTTGTGTGTGTGCCTGTGTGTGCACAGGGGGCATTGGCACAACATCCAACAAAAAGTCGGTTTAGAACCACCACCGAACCTCAGATGCCCTCGAACCCGGAACAGCGGTTAGCTTTCCAAACAGACTGCAATTAGATACAAGGATCAAAGGATATATAGGCTTATATAATCCGGATTCCGGATAGTCTCAAGTGCTGGGAAACCGCATCAGATTCGGGTTTAGAGGCTAATGCAAGCCCAACTATTATTGGCCATCAGTAATAAATTGAATTCCCATTCACTTGGCTCACACATTAATTTCGTAATTGCTTGGATATTGTTGGCATATATTATGTATCTTTCAATAATGACTATTGATGGCCTAAGGCTAAACCGCATTTGGCTATATATAATAGATAAATCAAAGGGTTTAAATTTAGGTTGACTTTGGTTTGGAGTAATTATGGAAGTTCATTTAATGATAACATTTTCAGAGACTATAAATTAATAATATCTTGAATAATACGTACTTTAGTTTTTTCTTAAGGCCAAATTAATAATAAACTTGATATTAATTTATTGCCAGACTTGTAAGTTTTTTAATCCTATTCTGGGTTCATATTTTTTTTTAATTTTAATAATTTCCATTTTTATAATTTCTAGTTTTACATTTAATTAGAAGAAGAAAATTGAAGGGAATACAATATAAGGAAACCTTGATTCTTAAGCTTGTTTCTTTATTTTTTTAAATAAGAATTGATTTCCTTGTTTATTTAATAAATTAATAAATAACGAACAAATATTTTTTCCCCCTAAACTTATATATTTTTTATGTTTGTGCCAACTTTGCAGAGAACCCTACATGGCCTAGTCACATTTCTCGAGTTTATTTTACGGGTCACAGGGTATATGTGTATGCAGGATTCGTTACACCAACACATGCACTAAGCACACACACAGGCAGAGACACACACTCGGGCAGAGAGAGAGACATGGGCCCATGTGAAGTGTTTGCCTCACATTACATGGCTGCTAGTGCCTAATGATGTAGCAACAAATTTAATAAACATATTAAGTGTTGATGTTTTTGTAATCGCACAGGGCAACGCCAGATGTTACTCCAGTTTCAGTTCCCTCTCTGTTCCCTCTGTTCTTTTTTACCACACACACAGTTACAGCTCTGTGTATGCTTTGGCATCTATGGCATCCATTTTGCCGTTAGTCAAAAGCTGCTTATTTCCGTTCTGATTCTGTTGTTGTTTCCGTTTCTGTTTCTGTTTCTGTTCCAGCTCCAGCTCCAGCTCCGAGAGCCACACTATTTGTCACATCAATTAAGCGGAATGAACATTAAAATTAATTTTAATGCGAATATTAAATGGATTGCTTGCTAATGAACCGCTTAAACTGCACCTAAATTTAGTTGCTCCCTGCATCTCAATTCTCTCTAATTAAAATTGCCACAATTAATGGTCGTTTGGCTGCTGAATTTTGGCCTTTTGGAATTTTTGGTTATCCATGGAATGGAATTTGATCGATCAGGCTGTGTGTCTGAGCCCCTTTAAAAGCCCTTTATGTTAGCCTTTAGCTGCCAATATGTGCTGACTCCTTTTCTCCTCGTGTATCGCCTCTGCTGCCAAGACTTCATCGCGCTGTTCATTTATATTCATATTTCCATATGTCTGAGTCGGTGCATCTGTCAGTGGGTCCCTCTTAGAATGTGTGTGTGTGTGTGTGTATAAAGTATCTTTGCCACGCCCTCTGTGCCGACCCGCCTCCTGCGCTTTCGCTGCGAGTGCCTGGAGCGCCGCATTCCTCGCTGACGTCGTTTCGTATGTATTTTATTCGTCGACGCAGTTATTTGCTTTAATACACTCAATAGACTTAACACATTTTCCACGCCCGCACACCCACTCTGTGCCTGTGTGTGAGTGTGTGTGTTTTGTAGTTTTCAGCAATAAATTTTGCATTTAGCTTGCTCTGCCAGAGACACCCAGCCAGCAGCCAGCCAAAGGCAAAGGCAAAGGAGCTGAGCTGATAAAATAAAAATAAAAAGAATTGGATAAAAAAATAATATTTCATGGGAAATGCGAATGAGAGGAGCGGGCACAGTGCCCTGAATATTATCTATGGAGTAATCCCTGCTTATTTACACAGTTTTCACAGGTAATAAAAGCAGACATCTCTATTGATTTCTATTCAATTATTTCCAGTAGGTATTAGGTGTTACTTGAATGCCTTAAATATTATTTATTATTCAGGCAGGGCCACTGTGCGGGCTGTGCTTCTGTAGTTGCAACTGTGACTGTGATTGTGATTGTGACTTTGTCCTGTGACTGGTGCATATTTATAGTTTTGTATTGTCTGCCAGCCAACCGAGAAATGACTAAAACTGCCTTTTGAGGGCCAGAAACAGAGAGAGAGAGAGGGTTGCTGCCGGGGGTTTTTCGGTTGGATTCTTGGGGCAAAGAAGCTGGGTAGCAAGTAAAGTATATAATAATTTACAGTTTGCATTAAAATTTTCGTTTGCCAACTGGGACCCAGCCTCCACCGCACTCTCCGCACTCCGCACTCCGCAGCTGCTGCAGTTAGAGAGTACATAATTTTCTCATGACTTACTAATTGCTGGAAGCTGCCGCTTGTTGCTCAACTGCAACTTTTACAATTACGATTTGTATTGAATAAATTAAACGCTGAAAATGTAGCTGCGCTGCGAAGAGGAAGAAGCGGCTTCTTGGAAGAGGTCCTAATAAATACACATTAAGCTTTCGTTTCGCTTTGAAGTTGGGCAAATACGAGCAAATACGAGAATGCCAATCCATAATTGAGTGCGCAAATAGTCAAACACTGATTACCGCCCCATTGAATGGCATGACCCGGGGCTTTATTTTCGTTCGTATTTAAAGTAATCACAACACACTACACACTGGCCAAGCCATATTCAATAATATTTCAAATTAAATGCTGCAAACCAAACAATGTAAAAATTCCATAAATTCAATTCAAATTCAAGCTCTGCGCTTAATATTGCACATTCAAAGGCTTTCCTAATTGCAATTATTTTGTGAGATATGCAATGGCCCAGTAATTAAGGCTTGCAGCAGGTGAAAGATATTTATTTTGTAACAAATATTCCTGAGAACAAATAAAACAAATATGAATATCTCCGGGCTCAGCCTCACGTGCTGCTGTGAGCCTTAAGGGGCCACTGGTTGTGCTCTCTCTGCTTATTATTATTAATAATAATAATACTATAATAAACGTTTCGACCAATTAATTTTAAATCTGAACAACTGGTTTGCCTAGCAACGGACCCAAAAAAAAAACACTCAGCTCAACATTTAATTTATTTTTTCTTGTCAATGGCTTTAAGTATGCATATGAAAGCGCACTCGATGTTAAGCGGCAAAGGCAACGGCAACGAACTATGGGAAATTGTCCATAATTAAGGCCACATTAGTGCGCATTTACCATAAACATTTTAAAGCTCCCATTTCAGCGTCTTTCCCTCCATTTTTTCCCGTTTCATGGCGGAGATTACGAGGGATCCATGGTAACGCCGCGGCGCTTCGCTGCGGGAATTGCTCAGGCGCAGCCAGGGCGGGGCAGGGCGGGTAGTCCCCGCGGGGAGAGCGGTGCTTGGGAAAAGGATACAGGATATACCGCCGCTGGTATCGGCGGGACTGTGGACAAAAATTTCTGCATGCCACATTTTCGCATTCCGCAAGGCTAAGTGAAAAGTGGATGCATGCAACTACTTTCGCCATAATTTGCAATTAGCAGGGGAAATCTGGCACTTAATAGCGACCGAGAAGGTCCTAGAGAAGCAAAGTACAGAGAAAAAAAATTATAAAAATAATTAACCAATTTTCTATACTACCCTTGCCCTACTAAGAAAATAAATAGATTAAATTAAATGAAACTCTTCACAGTAAACTTTTTGCTGCATCTATGAGGCATAATATCGATAAAAATAAATATCGTTGTGTTCAAAATAATCGATGCCTTTGATGTGCAGATTTTGACAAGCTAAAATAATCGAAAGCTCGTGGGCTTTCTGTCAGAAAGGGCTGACCCAAACTAGATGAGTCCTGCATTGTTTGTTTTATAATTAATGGTGAATGTAATACTTAATATATTTTAAAGTAAGCCTTTTGATTTTATATTCCATTTGATTACTGTTTTTTTTTATTTGTCTTTATAATTATTTATTTTTTTAAACCCGGTAACTAATGACATCGATAAAAACAAATATGGATGTGCACAAAATAATTGATAGCTTTGATGATAAAGTCTTTGGCTAGCTGACCTAAGCTAGATTAGTCCTGCTTACATAATCGTATAGTAATCTTTTCCATATTATTTCCTCTTAGATTATTGTTTTATTTATCTATTTGTATGTTTATTTATATATTCCTATATTCATTTATTTGTTTTTATAATTATTTATGATGAAAACATTTTTCTTAGCGTGCACAACTTGAAAACGTGAGGCGATTATTGGCAATTGTGAATGTTGAGTGGAAATCGGGGGAATAAATGCTAACAAATGTGATTGATGGACCATTCGGCGGCATTTGTGGCCGCACCTGTTCGCCTGCATCTGGCAAAAAGCACATGTATCTGTGTGAGAGTGTGAGTGTGTGCATCTGACAGATACTCGGATCATAATTTATAGAAAGTTTTTCGCACGTGTGCCATTAATTGCGAGCCGTGAGAGAAGACATAAAAAGCGATGAAGATGGAGTGGACAAAGTGGGGGCAACAATAAGTAAACAGAGCTCGGACAGACAGACACGCGATGCGAATTTTTGGCAAACACATGCCCGGAAAATTCCACCCCTCCGAAAACTAGACCCCTCTCAAGTCTCAAGTTCCAGCTCGTGTTGCAAAATTTCAATTTTGGTCTGGCGCAGCACATAAATAAAATCAGTTTTATTATTTTCCGTGGCGCAAACAACGGAAAAGATGGCCATATAGATAGAGCTGCCAAGTGTGCGACACAGACACAGACAACATATCCCCCCTTGTGGGGGGAAAACTGGGAAATTCGGCTTGCTGAAGAGGGCAGTGGGCGTGGCAGTGGCTGTGGGGCCTGGCTGCCTTGTAAATTGCAGACTGTCGAAGAAGCCACAATGCAACCTGAAGTTGCAATTAGCAATAAAACATGGCAGCCCGGGAACAAAAGATGCATCTTTCGGGCACTGAGAGAAAAGGCTGGGTGTTGGTATTTATTTTATGCTTAAACTTTAATGTATTAATGAAAAAGTGGGCGTTAAAAACGGAGAGTTAAAGAATATTCGCTTTAAACAAAAGCCAAAAGTTGGAAGAAAAAGGTATGACCGGGTATTCAATGGTCTTGAATACTTCAATAAATAAATGTTTATTTTAATTTACATTTGTTGAAATTTATTTATATACCATATATTATTGTTTATTTATATTTTTTTAATTTATATTTATTTTTATTCTTATATATTTATTTGTATAAAATAATATTTATTTACATTAACTTAAATTAATTTACTTGTGGTTAAAATGTTAAATAATTCTTTAATTATAGCAATCATTTAAAAGCCCCTAAAAATCCCATAAATAAATAAATACAACCAAGTAAACTATACATTTTTATTAGTAAATTTTTTCAGTGTGTCCCCTCCGCATCCCCACTGTCCCCTTCGCCACTCCACAAAAGCTAAGCTCATTACCAGCTAAAACCCCCAATTGGGCAGGAATCACCTGGCAGGCACTGCAGGTAGCTGCCAGGGCCGTGAAGTTAATAAAACTCGAAATATCTAATTGATAGTACATGCGGCAGGTAGATGAAAATATGGAGGTGAATGCAGAGAAGCGAAAAGCGGCAAAGGACGAAGGGTGGCGGTGCACGGGGAAAACTGCTCGAAGCCATAATCATCAATTATGCATTTATCGGAGGAAAGTCCGTTGGCAAAGTTGGCCAACAAAGCGGCTGCATTCCGCTCTATTAACGAATTTTCGGCAGTGGCAATTTTTAATAAAAGGCAAACCTTTCGGGGTGAAATTCCAGGCAACAGACCAGCAGATAATAATCCGCAGATCGAATACTGAAATTGGTTTGGTCCCAAAACTCGATGACATATCCGGCCAGCTTTATTTTAACGAGGTGGAAAAAATTTATAAAAAATATATTGGTTTCGGGTTAAGTTACACAAAAAATTGTATTTATTTACACACATTTATTTGTGATTGTGTGCTGATCAGATTAAAGTTCTTTAAATTGGTTTTATGAACAAGCTGGGCTAAGTATTTTATTTATTTCAAATTGAGAGCCTTAATTCCTTTTTAATTTTCGAGCAGATTTATTTATTTAAGTTTGCTGAGTTGCAGCCGGTTTAAAGGGGAAATGTATATAGAATTTGGGAACAGGAACCGGAAGTTGAAGACAATAAGTAAGTCGAGCGCTCACTGACATGCAGGCACGACTCCGATTAATTTGCAACATCATCTGCGAAGGCAACAACTTTCCGCGCTCTGCTTCCGCTGCGGCGGCGACAAATTCCGAAATTGTTAGATTAAAATGAAAATACCTGACAATTGGATTGCGACCGGCAAATTGAGAGCAGGCAAAATGCAAAATGCCCCGCCCCTGACACACATAAACCTGCCATCGAGCCACCTCGGGCCACCTCCAGCCTCGCCCCTCGATGCCCTTTTAATTTTGAGCCAGGGCGCAGAGTGATTTAAAATTAAATCAGATATGCCACCGCTGCCTCCGCTCTTATTTTAACCCCTCTATATATGCCCCAAGGGGTCGGTAAATAGAGGGCACGTCGAACCGCAAGCGGAACCAAAACGAAGGCACACCAGGCGGAGTAAAATACAAAAAAAAATAAAACAAGGCTATAGCTTGATCTAGGCGTATTTCGATTATAAGATATCCTGTAGGGGCCAAAAAAAATAATTAAACTTGAATTACATCAATATATTTTGAATCTAAAAGAATCTGAGCAATTAATAATAACGTAAAGCTCCTTAAGAGTGCAGCTTTGCTTGTACATTGCAGGCAAAGCGCGGTCTTTTGCTAATTTTAAGGTAAACACGAACCTGTCTTACTTGTAAAATAATCTAATTAATTAATAATTATAAAAAGATCTCTAGAGTTCAATTAAAAATAAAATCTACTGTTGTTCCTGGGTTTACATTGCATGCAAAGTGTGAGAAGGCAACTGATTTATTGCTAGTTTTTAGTAAAACGGGAGCTCCTCTCTCATAGATCTCTAGCTAAAAATATATTCAATATTTGCACACCTTAAACACATTAAAAAAAAAGAGCTATCTACAAAATCAATATACCCTGATACTCCTCAAATAGATGGCATGAGAATTATAGCCAGCGAAATCCGAACACGAACGGAACTCCTTCACCAAAGGCGTACAACCAACCGCCTTCCCTTGACTCAGTGCGTGCTTAGTGGGTGAGATGGAAGCGCGAAATGAAAATCTGCAGGCAAACTGTCAATTTGCAGCGAAAATTTGATTAGGGTTGACTGCATTTTCACTCAGATTTCAACCAGAAAGGGGGCAGAGCGAAGGTGAGGCCGGGTCGCACCTGGCGGCGGGAAATTGAGAATGCGAATGCGGGGAGGCAAAGGAAAACAATTCGCGGAAAGAGCTCTGAAGTTGCAATAAAATTGAGTTTAAACTTGAGCGAATGTGATTCCAAATAGGTTGTGAGGATACTGAAAAATCTAGAAAATAAATAAATACTATAAAAAATATAAATTTCCTAAAAATAAATCAGAATCTACTCACTCTTGCTATTCTTCAGTTGTCTTACATTTATTTCCAAGGAGAGGAAGAAGTTAAGTTTAAGTAAGCACAGTGCCAGCCATAAGCAAGGAAACAGGAGAACTCACATCCTGGCCAGAAGGTAGGGTTAGGGGATGAGCATTGTTACCAACTTAGATTAAAAGTGATAGCCAGACAAGCGCTCCCGGCAGCGGCAGCAATTGAGAAAGCAATCGCATCGAGGAGGCAAAAAAAAAAAAACACACAGGATCCGGGGAAAGTTAAGGAAATGGGAAAAATCAGAAAGCAGAAATACAAAAGCAAAATAAAAACAAATTTATAATTGAAATCAGTGTCACGACAGCGAGCAAAAATCAGGGGCAAAGCAGCCAACAAGGACGATTCAGGATGACACTTAAGAGGCAAAACACGAGGAGGACCCAAGTGCAAGATGCAAAAATTAAAAAAGAAAATGGGAAAGCGGGAAAAAAAGGAACAAAATACAAGCCCAGGCAAATAAAGAGAGCAAGTTGCGCACACAAATTAGCTAATGTTGAATAAAGCCAAAGCCAAAGTCAAAACCAATTCCATTCCCTTAACTTCTTCCAAGTTTTTCCGCACACACAGCGAGAGAGAGAGAGCAAGACGGCCGGATTATGTCCATCTCACTTGCCCACTCTCCCCTTCTCACTCTCAGTGAGTCCCCTGTTCCCCCGGCCATCCGCAATTGGGTCAGCTAACATTTGGAGCAAATGGCCAAATGGCCAAATGGCCAAATGCGACGGGCCGTGACAGAAGCATGAAAAGTGCTTTAAACAAGCATTCGGCGGAGATCTCCTTAAATTTGATCAGGACACACAGGACACACTTAAGTGTGAGAAATCATTGAGAGTGGTCGAGGTGAAAGGAAAGGGTAGCTTTCAAAAACTCACAAATCTTGACAGGTGGATAAATAACACTGAATAACACTTCCTCCCTAAATGGTCTTTAAGTTGTTTAAATCATTCTAATGCCTGTAATCAACCTCTAACCACAGGTAAAAAATAAATAATTATATTTAAGAAATTGTTTAATCATAATAATGACAGTAATTACCGCTTAACCACCGGTTCACAATAAAAGTGGGATAATACTCATTTAAAATTGTATAAATGATACTAAAGGCTGTAATTACGCCTAATCCAAGGGTTAAAAAAAATAAATAGTATTAGTCTGAAGAGGAAAAACGAGAAATTGATTTTTTACAATTTTTGGAATTATACGGTTAGTAGGTTAAATAAATAAAATGGGTTAATACCTTAATACAATTGTTTGAATCATACTAAAGCTGTAATTACCCCTTAACCATAGGTTATATAAATAAACACTATTTGTCTTAACAGCTAGCACATTGTACATTTTCTTGACTTCGACTTCTTTGCCCTTAACCACAAGCTAAATACATTTTTAGAATATTTTGTAATATCGTTTTAAACTTGTTTGAATCAAACTAGAACTATAATAACTATTAAACCATAGGCTAAATAAATAAAATACAGAGAGTAAATTAAAGAATACATTTCTTTCAATTATGTATAGTAGAAATTCCTCCTAATTTTAAAGTTATTATTAAGTAACATAATTTCTAAAGTTACCCTTTAACCACAGGTTAAATAAATAAATAAATTTAAAATTCACAAAAGAAATTGCATACCAGTTTTCGATTTGTAGTTTAAGGAAGAGATTCCTTGCATTTATTTAGTAAGGATTAGTTGGTAATAATTAAATATTTGCATTTTTTCCTAATAACTTACAAATTAAATGTAAATGTATTAATTAAATGGAAAATGTATTAATTGTAATTACTTTGAGCCACCTTATATTCCTTTCAAGGACCCTTTGCTGGATTTACCAACTGACAAGGCCAAGCTGCCAAGTTATTCGATACGATTTGGCCAAATTGATTGTCCTTCGTGCTGACGCTTTTTCAGGCAAAAGGTGAGACAATTATTTACAAAGAGTCAGCTCCCATTTGTGACTGACACAGTAGATCCCTGTGCCAGTCCTCCCTTGCCCCTTGCCCAGTCTCAAAAGCAAAGGCAACCGGCTATTTGTTAGCATTTTGCAGTCATTACACAATCCCCCAGTAGTTAGTTGGCCCAGCAGGCAGCCGCATAGCCTTTAATTAATGGCCACTTTTGGGAACAGTTGGCAGTTTCTAATTTCAAATAAATAAACGCAATCCCCCACTGGCAGGGCTCCCCTTCTCCCCTCATGCAATTTGATTTGGCCTCAAAATCCATCGAATCGTATGACATTTTATTTATATTATTTATTTTGTTGATCTGTGGCAGCAATTTGGGTTGACTTTGTTGATTTTTTGTGAATCTTTACGCTTCCAATCCCAATCCCTTGTAGCATTTTTCATGTCAAAATTATTCAATTATTGGCAAGGGAAAATAAAATAAAAAGGAAATACTGGAAAAGGTTTGGATAACCTGTAGATAATCAGAAGGGAGAGGCTCTTTGAATACTTATTCTGGCTGTATAATTAATAATGATTTAGTTAGCAATTTAATTCAACTTTATTAGCAAAAAAAACAACTGATTTATTAGGCCATATACCACGTGGCCTCAATGGTTAGCCTTTTTGTGCGCCGGAAAAGCTGACTTCCGGTCGCCGCCATCTTGTGCGGGTCACATTTTCAGCATGCATTAATTTACAATTACGATAGACCGATGACAGCTGCCTCCCTTTTTGATCCAGAGACGGAGCTGGAGCTGGAGCATGGCGGTTACATAAATTATTATCCGCAAAACGAAATTCGGCTTCTACGAAATTATGCTGGAATTTCTATAAGCCAAAGCTTCGTTGGTTCCTTTTTGTGATGACTTTTCCGCCCTGCCTCTGCGTGGGTCACTAAACGATTCGGGTTACAAAGGGCGACCCCTGCCCTATTGCATCTCCAGTTGCTAAAGGTCAAAATAATGTCCTTTATTTCTCTCCCCAGGTGGGCAAAAATCTGTCAGTCGGTGAGCTAGACATTTGAAATTACTACGACGACGACGAGGACCACGAGGACGACGAGGATGTCGGGCTTTGTCCGGCAATTAAATGAATCCCTGCCAAGGATGCCCCACGTTGCATGGGAAGCCGCAGGATGTCTGGTAAATGCTTGACCAATAGCGTCAATCAATTACTCCATTTGAGAGAATGCAGCTGCACGGGCATCCGTCCGTCCTGGGGAATTTCTGGGCGTGCCACAATCATGAGGCGAGTGTTGATTGGTCAGTGGAATAGTAACAATAATGGTTGCACAATCATTTAACAATTTGGGAAAAATCTTACAGCTAGATTTAGCTTAAAATTTAAGCTGGGGGAAACCACAGTGTAGGTTGCTTGAAACATTTCATTTTTAATACTAAAACAGGCAACCTTAAGTTAAATACCTTGTTGTTTGGTTGGATTTAAAGTCAAATATTGAAACATTCAGCCGATTAAGTGCACTCAACTCGACAAATAGCCATACTTATCGATTAATATGGGCAAGTACTTATGCAGGTACTAGCAAACAGTATATGCATGTGGAAGGTATTTATTATAAATATTATAAAGGGGGGCATTGTATGTGTAAAGGCATGTTGGCCAACTTTGTCGGAAAACATAATAAAGAGGGGAGAAAGGCAGGCCGAAGCTGGGATGTTCTTGCAGTTGTATAAATATTTATTAATTAAATGTAAATATTATATATAACTATTAAAAATACAGCTATCGGATATGGGTCTTTGATTTATAATTATTATTTCTATTAGTATATTGGAAATAGTTTATTTAAGCCAGGGGTCCCCACAGCCCTGACTTGCGAGTCGCACAGAATGTTTTGTCACTAAGTCTAAGCTTTTTATACTGAAATAGAAATTTTTAAAGTCAAAGCTATTTGTGTGCACTCTTAAAAAATATTTTGCAATTTATTCTCACTTAAATGCAATTCATTCAAGTCAACATATTAACGTTGATACTTTATAGGATCAAACTTTTGGTTTTGGTGTCAAACTTTTGCTGAAAATTTAAATAACCTGTAAGGATATAAGCCAAAAATACGACCTTGACTGCACCAGGGAGCACACGTGAAAAAAGGAAAACACGAAAAATATTGTCTGGGCGAAAAGTTTGCAAGCTTGTTTTTATGCTAGATGTGAGAAAAAATGTGCGAGTCAATTAATTACACAAACAGCCGAACGCACACAGAAATTCTAGGCAAGCACGTATAAATATAAACGCGGATACACTGAGAAAAATGTAATACTAAAACTGAGACTAGTATTTTTATTTGATTAATATTTTCTAGCTTCCAAATACTGTTTCTTATAGCAAAGTCTAGACCTAAACATTATTGATTTCTTTAGGCAACATTTTATTTCTCAGTGCATTAAAACGCACTCACACTCACGCATATATCATCTTTGTGCGTGCCTTTGTGTGGCATACATTTTGGGGCCATTCGAATTCGCATTTTTATGGCCAAAAGCGAAGCGAAAATGTATGCATTCGACTTGTGTGTGTGTGTGTGTTTGCGAAATTGGTAACACAAGAGACCACAAATACCATATGGCCACTCGTATATAGACGATGATCCAACATACAGCCGATATATATATAGTATCCCTTCGAGTGTGAGTGTGTGTCCGCATAAATAAGCAAACAAATGAACGTCTAATGAGGTCAGAGAACGGGGCATTGGCCATGTCCCAACCATGTCCAACCCAATAAAAGTTACTCTCTGGCATGTGTGAAGATGCTAACTGTCAGTGCACTGGGAGAAAACTAAGGAAGGAATATTGCAAACAGAGCTTGTTATATTTGGAAATAATATTTACAGCTCTAAGAATTTTTTTAAAATATTTTTCGAAGGAGGATATTGCCTTAAAGTATTGTTTAAATATAAGAATTATATGATTAAGACGGAGAAAACTATAGAAATACCATTGCAAACAGAGCTTGTTATATTTGGAAATAATATTTGCAGCTCTAAGAATTTTTTTAAATATTTTTCAAAGGAGGATATTGCCCTAAGGTTTTGTTTAATTTAAGAATGAAAGGAATACATTTTGGTATTTATGCTATATATAATATATATTATGTTTAGTATATATTTTTATATAGTTATAGCTTGTTAACACTTACCATAAACTGCTTGGCCAACAATTAGCAACATTAGCAGTGAACAGCAGCAACGTGGGCGTTCGTGGCTTAACCTTTGATTTCCTTTTTGTATTTGTTGCCTCCCTTCTTGCTGCTGCTGTTGCTGCGGATGTTGTGGCTGCTGCTGTTGCTGTTGTTGTCGCTGCTGGATGTAGCCGCTTCTTCTTCTTCTTAGCATTTTGCGAGAGGTTTGCCAGCTTCAGTCTTATTGTTTCCCTGTCTCTCTCGCCCGTGCTAAGTCCCACGCTCCGTACCGCTCACAGCCAGAGTCCTTCACACAAGTAACTGTAAGATATAGCAAAGAAGAAGAACGGCAAGGATAAGACCAGAAGAGCAAGAGCAGTCCAAGGTACAGCCAAGGGCAAGGAAATAGCCAGGCAGCCCGGCTGCCTGTGATATATATTAATATATATAAATAAATATTTAGGTAATGAATTTATAAAATAATTTACTAAATTCCTTCATTAGTTAAATATTTGTTCATTTACTTTAATAAAATTAATTATTTAAGATAACTAATTGACTTAATTATTATAGAGACAATATACCATTTTTACCACCTTTAATTTTCAAAATATTCGACTTTTTTCGTGTGCTATTAACTTGGCCCGAACCCCGAAGTGGTAGCACCACCAACATAACGGAAATCCAATTGAAGCCAAGTGTAAGACAATTGCTGGGAGTTTGTTCAAACAATTTTGCGCTCCTTTCCCGTCGTGGCAACAAATGAGTTTCTCCTCAAATTGAGTTTTCGCCGCTGGCAAAATGTCAGCACCAAAAATAAATGATAATCCCATCAAGTGTCGAGCGAAAATTGCAGACACGACACACACACACTCGAGTGTATTGCAATTTTCTTGGAATTTGTTAAAGGATTTCTATTTCAATGGCCAAGGCAACCGAGGGTGTTGATATGGCATTTTCAAATTTAATTACTCTGATAGACTCAGCCAGGCCTTCACTCCTAATAAACTAAAGCTCCAAATAGCGTGGGATTTTACATTTATAATTCCAAAATAATTGCAACGAAAAGGTTGTTAATAAAGACAATAATAAAATAAGAAGAAAGCCTATTAATTGAGTTTAATTGCAGGATTAACAAAGATCTGCAGCACTTATGGTCTTCAAGGATTTTAAAGTGCGAAAGGTAAGCTCATATCCTTGTCGGGTTTTTGTGTCCATTTTTTGGGGCCTACTGCACTTGGAGTGACCCAAATTTTGGGTGGCCTTTTTTTCGTGTGATGGCTGGGCTACGCCCATCCGCCTAGGCGAAACCGGACCCCCTTTGGTAACCGCCAGTCGCCACCCCTGCGGCGCCATAAAGCATGACCCAATTGAATTGTTACGCTCGTGCTAATAAAATTTTATGTGCGGCTATTATTAGGCTCTCGTGTCGGCTCGTGTCCTGCGGCCCCGCAACAAACAATGTCACTTGGAGTCCTTGGGCTCCACTGGAGAAGAAATTGGTAAAAAATATCACACTTGCTTATCGGATTTTTAGAGTTAATTTCCTCTCAAAGCCTTTGTTTTGAATGTGAGAACATATATGGTGAGGCCTTTAAATTTATAAAATTGGAAATGACTAATTTATATTATTAACATGATCATTATTTATTAATAAATATTGTTAAGAAAAATGAGTCAAAACTCAGGATATCTAAGGTACATCCCCTAACTATTTTCTATTCTCTTAGGTTCAATTTATTTTAATTTATTATCAATTTCTTTATGTTTGTTTTGAAAATTTTGAACTTACATTTTTATTAAGCAAGCTATATTAAGATAAACTTAAATAAAACACCGAAACATCCTTTGACTTGTAAATATGATTAATTTGATTAATAACTCAATGTAAGGCACAACCACAAACTATTTTTTCTATTTCTTAGATTTATTTATCCCATCTTATTATCAATCTTTTTATGTTATTTCAATTTGAAAAACCTTCCCCATTTTGATTTTATTTTTTTATTAAGTAAGAAATTTGTATAAATTTATTTTACATATTAAAATAAACGTAAACACTCTGTTCTTAGCTTTTATCCTTGTTTTTTTTTTTTTTGTACTGTGTACTCCTACTTAACGTGCATGAGGAAGGCTCACTTGTTTTTGCAGCCTTATTCCTGCCATTCGATTGTTGAAATTTTATTTTGATATTGTGCTCTTTTTAAGGCGAAACTAATTTGTTTCCTGTATCAATCCTGGGGGGTAAAGTTCTCTTCAAAAAAAAAAAACCACAACAAAAATCGTCAGTCGCGACGGCGTCCACAATTTATGCATAACTTTGCTCTTTGCTCTCGCCGAATCCTTGATAACCAAACGCTTTGATTACACGCCCCGCCGCCCAATCGTCGATTTATCCATTCGTTTTTTTTTTTGTATTTCTGGTCCACGCAATTTTCCACTTTATTCTCTGCATGTTTTTCACATTTTTTGCGCTTCAGTTGTTTTTGGCGATTCCTCGTGGCGTTAAGTACTCACAAAAAGCAGCCAAAAGCGTCCACAAACAAACCGAAGGGAATAACGAGGCGGAATGGCCGAAAACAGAGGCTATCCTGGGAAGGATAACTCCACCTCCATTTGCATGGCGAGGCGTCGAGACAAAAAGGACGCAAATGCCCCTAAATCCAAACTCAAGGATCAGCACAGAACACAGGACACAGGGCACAAGACACGGGACACTGTCCAGGACTTTCATTAGCCCCAAAATACAACCGAAAAAAGTGTGCAATTGACGCAAATGTCTGGTGTCATTTGTGGGCAAAGGAATTGGGCCAAATGCCCGCACAAAGTGTGGAAGGTAGAGAAAGGATTTTCAATGGAAATAGGGCTCTCGGCAATAAAAGCAATAAAAGGCCGAATATTGTGCGGAAAATCAGATCAAATTTAAGGTATTTGTACATTTTCTAAGCATGTAAAAATGTTTTTTAATGATTTATTATGGGGAAATTAAGGAAAACCCTGAAACATTCATTTATTATTATTTTTAAAAATCCGAATAAAATTAAAAATAAAGTTTTACTTGCTCTTAACCCTTGTGCTTAGTTTAAATAGCATTTTCACTCTTGACTTCCAAGTTAACTTAATTAATTTCAGTTATCCAACAATTATTTAAGCCTTTAAGCCTGCAAATATGCACATATTTTCGCTTTAATTCGATCAAAAGGATTGCCGAATGTTAGATTTTCAATGACAGACAGACACGGAAAAACTTTCTAAGCAGCATGGAGCCGGAGCCAGAACCGGAGCCAGAGCCACATATGCATATTCTCATCAATTTGCCATAATTTACATTTGCCAGATCTGCGTCGTGCGGTGCCGGTGCCGGTGCCCCCCGGAAAAGTGCCATAAAGTGTCGTAAAGTGCATTAGAGCGCACTTGGCATAACGCAGCCAACAATAAGAAAACACACCAAGGAGCCGGAACGGGACGGGACGGGACAGGAGCCACAACTGACGCGAATGGAGCAACAGCAGACGTAAAGCGTACAACGGGGCGTATGAGTGTTTTGCATAAATATTCATGGGTGGCGCTGGCGGCGGTGAAGGGGCAAGCGCCCACAAGAACTGCGCCAGCGGAGCGACTAACACCTTCCGGCAAAAAAAAAAAAAACAAAGAAAAGAGAGAACGAGAAAGAGATAAAGAGAAAGAGAGGGAGAGCAGAAAAAAAAGGCACAAAATTCCCCAATGTCGTTGCTGCCGCCCGATTTGCCCATACTTTATGCCCATTTCTGATTGTTTATTAGTGCGGCAAAGTCCAAATAGGGGCGGGCTCCGTTGGGGAAAAGGCATTTTTAATGCCTTGGTACATTTATTGGCGTGTTTTACGCGCCATAAACTGAAATTCATAAACATTTTTTATGCACTTACATGTGTAAATGTGTTTGGTTCGCTTTTGGTTCCCAGGAATGCATCCTGCCTGGCATGAGGGTGTCTCTGTGTCTCTGTGTCTCTGTCTGTGTCTGTGTCTGTGTGTCGGGTTAAGGGCCTGCTCTCCAAAGGGGCCAAGAATGGGTGGACCAAAGGTAACATACACATATTTTTTGCCGAGGTGACGGCATCTGTGTTTGTGTGCGTTATCCTGCATTGCGAAAATGCGACATAAAAATTCATTTTATTACTTACGTTTTTGTATTGTACTGCCACCGATGCTACCCTTGGCCTGGGGGCCAGGAATCAGGGGTTAAGGGGGTCGGTTCGGGTCGTTTTTTGTCTTAGGTGCAGTTCGGAGTTATATGTGAGCATGGAATTATTTATAACTGGAATTATAACTCTCAAAAATTCAAATGCTTCAAGAAACTAATCAAAATGAGTGGAATGTCTCAAGTTTGAGAAGAATGAACTGGATTTGTCATGGTGTATATAAGGACTAAGATTATTATTCGAACTTTGAAAGCTTTAAAGTAGATAAAAACTTGATTTACTAATAATATTTTGATGATTTTTAAGGAATTTCCTCATTAAAAATTATTATTTGTATTTATAATTTAACATTGGGCAAACCAAGGAACTAAATCAAAGTTATTGCCATTTTAGGTAACTTTCTTTCAACTTTTTCTTCAGCTTTCACCCCTCTCTGCCAAAAAATTACGACAAAACCAGAGCGAAGCATTAAGCATACGCGCATTACGCATACGCCGCGTGGGCCGCCATGGGAAAACTCATGCATATGCAAAGGCGTAGAGCGAAGGCGAAAGCGAAAGTGTGTGGGTGACACTGATAAGCGCATTATGGGCTCCACTGGCTTTTCCATTGGCACTCGAAATTGGCACCACACACTCGATTTGGTGTCATCTTTGGGGTGATAATTGCTACAGGAGCGAAAAGGTCAAAGGTTTGCCCCCAAAAACGAGCCCCGGAATTTTTCCCCGGGCGAAACTATCTCAATTCGCGAGTTCCCTATAAGTAAACTTTATTTCCAGTGAATAAAATGGCTCAAGAAGAACAACTTCCTTGCTTCGAAGAAAGTTTTATGCCGACTCACGTGCCATGAAAATTGTTTTCATTTCCAATTCCAATTATTATTTTTATGTGCATTCATTGTCTGAGTCCGAGGCCCCCACGCATGATTTTGTAGTCGAACTGCTGAATCAGCAGCAGGGGTAGGCATACTCGTATACATATATATCGAGAAACGAGAAACACCCTCCGAGTCCACTGTGCTTGATTAATTTGATCAAGTTTGAGCTGGGGAGCCCCATTTTCGTGCCACTCTCGCCCCCCACTTTCCATCTCAATTACCTACTTTATATTAACAGCGCTGTTTTACTCTTGACTGGCCACCAAAGGCACCCACGACTGCCCCCAGCTCCAGCCTACAGCTCTCCTCCTTTGTCCTTGCTCGGTGCTCCTTGCTCGCTGCTCCTCCGTGATGCCATGACTTCATGCCGCCTCGTACGTGTCGCTGGGAGAAGCTGATGACTCGGGTCCTCGACTCGAATTGAAACAAATTCGAACATGGGCCTGGCAAAATGGCAAAATGGCAAAAACCTGCACCGTCACATCTACATAAAGCAAGAGCGGCACCAACAATTATTGGCCCTGAAAGCCGGGGCCGGCGAAGTCCCACTCGAGGAGAATCTGTTGACATGCTCATGGAACCGAAATTAAGTGCACCGTGGGGCGAGAGTGATTTGAATTAGCAGAGTGATTTCCTTACCTAGGTTTAGCATGGAAAGAGTTTTCTCTGAGTGCCAGATTTTCAAGAATTTTTCTAGTCAGTTCAGAATTTATTAAAATTAATAAGCATTAGTTTAAGTTGATTTAAAACATGATTTATTTTCTTCTATATTGTAAATGTTTAACATTTTTCAATTGTAGGTTTTCTCTATATCGTCTAGTTACTGCACTTCCTTACTAACGCGCAATCGATAACAATATTGATAGGTCTGTTATCTTATTTCTAATACATAATATTCTTTTGACACTAAATACAATATTTTACAAGGAACATCAAAGTTCGAGGCAAAACACTTTAGAAATAAAATCTAAAAAATAATATCCAAGGTTTTTAGCAAAAGTTTCATCCCAACCAAGGCCAGAGTCCAGAGCTGTTCCAAGTTCTTTTTATTCGTGAATAGATCTCCCTTCCTATTAACTGGGCCCTTCAGGCACTCCTTGACTTTTCGAGTGCGGGGCTGTGTAACCACTGTGCGCTTAAGAGGCGTGGAAATTAGCTCAAGCCACCCACCTTCTGGCAGGACTTACCCACTGAACCACTGAGCCACCCGGTAATACCCATCCTCGGAGCCTCGCAACACCCCAGTTGCCCCGTCGCCATCTTCATCTTCATTGTCAGACGAGGAAGGCGACGACGACGAGGACGACGAGGGCGATGAGGACGACGACGTCGGCGTTGTTCAAGTGGCGCTAGATAAATGCTAAATTCATGTCTGGCGGGCGCCCAACATTATTAGATGGGTGGTTAGGCAATAGACCCCCTTGTCCCATCCCCCATCGCGACGCCCTTGGAAACACACGCCTTGGTGCACATTAAGACTTGTTTACGAATTTGCTTCAAACATGAAATTAATTTGTAAAATTTCCAAATTTTCCAAGGCGCGCTGAGGTGTGAGGTGTGCGTGTGTGTGTGTGTGTGTGTGCGTGTGTATCGTTCATCTAGCCACTTTAATTAGAAGCCCGGCTTCCATCTGGCATCGGGATTGCCCAGGACAACCAGCCAGCTTGCAGAAATTCCCACCACAAATGGCCCCGAAAAAAGGACGACGGCATATTGGCCACGTTCCGCATTCCTTCAGCATCTTAATCTGATCACTGGTCTCTGGGCGGGTGCTTTTCTTTTTATTTCGTTTATTTTCTCCTATTTTCCTTTGCTTTTCCTTTTGGCATGCACTGCATTTTTGTCCAATTTGTGTATTTATGTCCAAGCACAGATTAAAGGCAAAGGCGCCCGTACAGTGGCACTCTTTCTCCATACTCTTCAGACTTTGTAATATTTTTGAAGCCTCAATAAAACACACAATAAAGAGAGCTCTGAGAGGAAAAACCTCAAAATGATGATTGATTCGATTTCATTAGGGCGCGGATATTTTTTTGACATTTCATGTGTCACTTCTTTCGGCATTTCGCTTTCGTTTTTGTCAGCCAGGGAAATTCGAGGAGAGGTATGGTGGATGGTATGGTGTTCATAAATTTGATAAATTCTCCTCAAGATCGAATACACTGCCAATCAATTTGCGAATGACAAATGCAATATGATTAAATGAATCAGTTCATATATCAAACTCCTGTTACACAGTGTAATAAATATGCCGGCTCCCTGCTCCTATATAGTGGGTATTTGTCTGTCTGTTGCCTTGGTTTTAGATTTTATTTTTTGTATTTTTCCCCGCCCCTGGGCCCCGGCTTTCTTCACTTTGATTTGCTGGCTTGCCACTGACTTGAGTTGAATTTTCTATGGGAAACACGAACTAAGGCAAACATCCAGCCAGCCAGCCAGGCAGTCAAGTTGTAAAGCTCAGAAGGCAACATGCAGAAAGGACAACAAGGAGACGAGCGACTGAAAGGGAGGGAGAACTGTTTGAAAGTTTGAAGGGATAATCCAGATATGTTGAGAAGGTTCTCCTATCGGATTATAACTTCATAGAATGCTTCTGCCGATCAGCCAAAGGAAAATAAAATGAATTTCTTGCAGAGGCAAAGTCAAAGGAGTACACACAAAGAAGCACACAAAGCTTCAAGAAATAATAATAAATAAATTCAGATATACTTCCTTTTTAATATACTCGTATATATATTTATATTAGTAATAAGTTGGCGCTATTATTCTCGCCGCTGCTGTGCAACTACTATACATAGTTATGCCATTTTGCCAGTTTGGTGGCTTAGCACTTGGTACCGAGTTTTCGGCTAATTCAGGCGTCTTGGCACGCCGAATGCCTCATTAAAACCAGAAAAGGGGGAATGCCATGGGTTCGAGTAGGGGTTTGCGAGGGGGAATTGAGTCTTTAAGGCCCCGCCGCCTTGCCATTTATCAACTGATAGCCAAGTTCTGCGTGTGCCGAGCATAAAAACTAACTTCGAGCTACTTAAAGTGAACTTAAAAACATGAAACAACTCCCAAGTGGACTGACTGACTGCCTTTCCCCTTAAAGGCAGCGACACAGCGACAGAGACTGGCAAGGAAGGGTGCACAGTGGGTATAATCTCTAAAAAAAATATCTCTACCTAAAGGGAATCTATAAATTCCTTCTTAAACTTTTAATATGAGTTATAAGAGAGTGAAAAATTGTTACCTTTTCCCGTTTAAAAATTATAAGACCTTAGTGAGTAATTTAAAATAATATTTAGTGAATAAAATCCTTAAATTTTACCTCCTTTGAGGCTGGAAAACCCCACTGTGTGGAGCCACGATGGAGTGGCATCGGGGAATGCTTTTTTTTGGCTGACTTGGGCTTGGCGAAAAAGTTTAAGTTTGAGTAAATACTGCCAGGAAACAGATACAGGCACTGAGGAAATTCGGGCAGAAGGATATTTAGATTAACAAGAGTTTCCCGTCGAACACGATCTAGATCCAGAGCCTGCCATGAGTCAGAGAAAGGAATATTTTATACTTTTTTAGCAATAAAAACTCTCACTTCCAACTTTCATGATACAAAAAAATAATTAACTGAGTTCCATTACCTTTATTATGTGTATTATTTATATTTTCCTATACTATTACTTATTACTTCCCCTTTTGTCTCAGTGAAACCCTCGCTAAATGGAGCGGCTAGCAAAAACAAAGGGGGTAAGGGACATGGGCGTGGGGAATCCCCCATTTCGAGGCATCTCTGCAGTCCTAAAGCTCGCTCCTGGACACGTTGAACGTTTCTAAATTCAATTTGCAAAAGTTGAAAGCTAATGACGACGCCCCGAAACTAAGTGGCCACTTGATTTGACGCAAATGCCGGCCAAAAATAGCCCCCTTCCTCCCCTTTCCCCCTGGAAAAACCCTTTTCTACCGCTTTCCCGGAAAATGTTTTTCGCTCTGCGTAGTCTGCTAAGTGCAAGTTGAAAGTTTTCAGGGATGACCAAATTATCGATAATAAAAATAGCAATAAAGGTATCGAAGTTTAAGTAAATTAAAATTATATTTTACATTATATTCATATTGTATAAATATTATTTAAAATACATATTATAAAGATATTAAAAGAAAAGCATAACAAACCGATACAATTGTCGATATATAATCGATTTAATCGATTTCCAACAAACATCTCTAGATAAGCTACTTAATTCTCTCCACTGCCCATCACTGACTCTGCCGTCTGGCTGGCCACTCAACTATCCTTTCCTTTTAAGCCCCGCAATTTCCCACCCGCAATTTTCCACACCCACACACACTCAATCACCTGCATGACATTTGCGAAAAGTTTTTACCTCTCGCTTTTTCCGCTCGACTGAAATATGAAGTTTCTGCCAATAATTTTTCGGGTGTAAGCGAAAAATGCACTCGGTGACACAGCAGAAGCGATCTCTGGGCCCGTAATGGCCACTAATAATAAAAATAATAGCCCAAGGCCACGAGGGAATAGGTGAGGCATTAACTTTTGAGAGCACCTAATCAACAGTAATATAAGGAATAATTATGGTAAAGGGTTAGGGAAATACAAGGATAATTTTTAAACATATTAAATAGGTTTAATAATTAATTTCCCTCAAAGAAACATAATTAAATACATATAAGAAAATTGTACAATTATGGGAATTTTTCTTGAATTGGAGAAATTGTCCGACTCTAGAGTTTTGAAATGACTTTAAGAGCTGCCTTAAAGCATGCAATAAAATGTTTGAGGCACCAAATTCAATGATGACACAATTTGTGGCATAGTTTTAGGCACCTTTTTGAAGAGACCTCAAACCGCCTCCGCATATGTAATTTTTAAGGTATTGTAAATGCTTAGAATAATAATTATTAAAAATTTTAATTCTCATTACACCATCTAGGAGATCTGAAAAAAATATTTCACAATTAACACGGCCTTCCCTTGTCTGAGCTTATGATTAAACCATTAACTCTCATTTCCTTCACTGACACTTTGAAATGTTTATGAAATTCCACCTTTTTTTTGTCCTGGAAGATGGTTTGAACATGGCAAAAATTACCCATAATTGTCAGGGCTTCCAGGCAAGCTCCATTCCATTTCCATCGTGTCGCCGGGATCTTCATAACCACTTTCGGTGACTTTTGTTCCGAGTCAACAGCGTGGAATGGTTGCAGTGTGAAAAATTCATTTAACCAGTCGCTAAACTCCGGCATCATATATCATCCTGGACAGAGGAGACCACGACCACAAAGCGAGAAGGCGAGAGGCGGGCAGTGAGAGGATGAGAGCCAAGGCAAAGAAATGGCAAAATTGGCAAGGAGCCACTGCTGCTCCTGGCTCTCGGCTCCTGGCTTCTGGCTCCCGGCTCCCGGCTCCTGGCTATATAGCTATATACTTGCGGCCACGCTCGGCGCGCCTAGTTCATAAATCATTAGGCTCGATTGTCTGACTAACACGCTCTGGCCTCTCTTCACCACACTGAGAGAAGCGGAGTCTTTGATTTTTTAATACTATGTTATTAATATTCTTGATTAAGAGTAATTTTTTTCCAAGAACTCTTAAAGAATTGTTCCTCATCCCTATTTATTTCTCTCTCTGCTCACTCTTTCCCTTCCACTGATAAATTACTGGCCTGGCGCACACACTAAATTAATAAAGCATTTTGCTATCTCCCACAGTTCCATCCCAAAATAAAAAAAAATAGCAGAAAATAACCGAGGAAGCAGAATCCAAAGTAATAAGAACGGTAAGCTCCAAAAATTGCAGCTTCAAAAAAAGATAATAAGCAATGAATTATCCTACACGCAACGAATTTCAAAATCAACCTGAACTACACACGCATACACTGGCACACTCACTCATGTATGTAGATGTGTGTCCTTTGGAATTTATCGCACGTTACGCCTGATGCTGAGAGTTGTAATTTTTCATGAACAGCCAACAGCCAGCACAGGCAGCACGCAAGGCGGGCAGGAGGCTGGGAAAATGCTGCGAAAATTCAGAAAGAGAGACGTGCAGATGGATATGGACACGCAGTGGCGTCGGGCGAATACCTACAGGAGGGGGTCTTGCGCTATAATAATTTTGGGTAATATTTTCATTGCCTAAAAAGAAGGGGATTAAGTAATTTTTCTAGAAAAACAAAGTCTAAGTATGAACCATATATGGCCAATAGAAAGTCTAGAGCCCCTCCGGCAGCCACTGTGGACACGGAGATGGACGTGGAACGTCAGTGCCTCACATGACTGACAAACGATTCTTGGCTAAAAGCGACACCAGCCAGCAGCCACCAGGCAAATGTGTCCCGAACCGATATCCTTGAGATATCACCCAAGACAGGTCGAACAAGGGATGCAAATACAAAAGAATCTTCAAGGCTTAAGGAATATATTTTTTAAAATTAAACTAAGATATTTTTAAAGAAATTTCAAAGCTGAATACTATATATTGAATATTGATAACAACAGCTTACTATTCCGTTCTCCGTATTAGTTTATTCTTTAAACTGCTGCTGACCAGCTTCCTAATGGAAGCACTTTAATTTCTAGTGTGGCTTCAGCTTGTTTTCAGTGTGGCTGTACTGTTTATATTTTTATTTCTCAGTTAATTCTTAAAACTGCTTGACTATGTGTACTTTTTGACTGTGACCAGAATTCTGATGTAAGCATTTTAGTTTATAGTGTGGCTGCACTTTATTTTCAGTGTGGCTGTGGTGTTTTTATTTTTTAAGTTCCCTGCTATTGCTTAAAATATTGATAATCAAATAATTTGTATATATTTTAATACTTAAAGACTTAAATATATTATTACGAAGAACTAAATCTAATCTATATTATAACAGCTTTGAAATTCCTTTAAAAAAATCTTAGTTTGTTTTTAATAAGTCTATACTTAAGCCTAACTAGATCGCCAGCGACACTTTGGTCGCCTTTTCGCATATGTAAGCAAAACAGGTGCGTTAGTAAGTGTTGGCACGTGTCTGTGTGTGCGGGTGTGCGGGTGTGCTCTGGGTATGCTGGCTGTGTGTAACGACAACAAACTTCATGAAAAGGATAAGCTGAGAGCGGGGCTGAGAAAAACAAGCAGCGAACAACTCCACACGCGCGCACATAATGCAAGATTAATTTCTGATGTCGTTATAAATAAAAGCTCGAGTATTTTATAGCCACACACAGACACACACACCAGACCCTCAGACTCGGCCAAGTCCAACAAATGCTGTTGGATTTTTCAATGCTGGACATGCAAAGAAGAGTTAGGTAATATGCGGCGTATACGCAATGTCAATGGGGCGACCAGGGCGCATACGTAATGGCAGGAAATTGGAGAGGGTGAGTAGCAGGGAGAGCAGCCAAAACCGAAACCAAAGTCAACGGCCACAAGAATAATGTTGCATTTTATTTCTCCCGACAGTAATTCGCGGCCAGAACGGGTTTTGTTCGCATAATCGGATTTGCGCACAGAGTTTGGCCAAAACCGGGAGAGGGTTAGAGGAACGGAAACGAAAACGTGGCCGAGACGACGACGGCGGATAGAGTCCAGCACTCATCACATATTCTGGCAAATGGCAAAACACATTTAATGCGCTTTCTTTTCATTTCATTTCATTTCATTCATTCGCGGCGGCGCTCTCCCGCCGGTCGTTAGGGGACATCCCTCGAATTATTTAGCCAAGGAATGCATAATTGGTTCATTAGGACCAAACTAACTGTGTGTGCCCTGCCCTATGAGTAATAATAATTCCCTTTCCCCAGCCCCAAAAATTCATAGAATAATCTTTCAAATTTAGAAACAATTCGCTAATCAAACAGACACCGCCGACAAAGTTAAAACCATTAAAATTGATGCTGTATTTGGTCAGGGCTATGATCGAGCCAATGTTCCGGATTAAAGGGAACTGTATTTCCAACATTTTCCACCTCTTTTCAGCGATTTTAGCCAACACCAAAAACAATTTTACCTAGCATTAAAAATTAAAAGCTACACAGAAAATATAATTCCCACGAATGGGGGTGGGGGCAGCGGCTGACAAAATCCAATGAATTTTCAAATATATTGAAATGTGTGGTCAGTTCATGGAGTGGGAGAGGGTACACATGTGTGCATATTTGGCGGTTGATAAACCGTTTGTCTGGGCAATTATAAATGCATAAATGAATACGCCCGACGCCATATGAGTTACAAGCAGCTATTTTTCATGCAACATTTACGAATTATTATCCCAGAGATACACACCGGCTACACACGTACTATATGGGTATAAAAAGCTAATCAAATTTTCCAGGTGCTAACTGAATTTGGGGATAGGTAGGATAGGTAGGATAGGGCGGCAGGCAGGTATTCATTCAATTAGCCGGAGCAGGGATATACATCAGTGTTTCCCTGGCAACCCAACTTTCAGCCAGTGCCCATTTTTCTACCCTCTTAAGTGGCTCTGATCAACTGAAATGAGAAGCTAAACGACGAGAGTTTACAGGGAGAAAAAATGCATATACATATTTT
This sequence comes from Drosophila tani, assembly GCA_008042535.1. NCBI lineage: Eukaryota > Metazoa > Arthropoda > Insecta > Diptera > Drosophilidae > Drosophila > Drosophila tani. The sequence continues at coordinate 55,775 of VNJO01004800.1, forward strand.
TAAATATTTTACAGGCTTTTTAAATTCATAAAACATTAAGAAATTAAATATTGGTAACCTCTAAAATTAAATAGAAATTATGCGCGAAATTTAGTCCAAATTAATTTGTGGTTTTATTTCTGGTTTTATTTCTAGCAGTGTCTGCTGGATGGAAAGACCGGGCCTAGAGACTGACACACCTGATGACCTGTAAGGCATATTCAGCACTTTTAGCCCACTCTCTCGTCCTTCCTGCTCCTTTCTGCTCCTTCCCCTGTTTTATTCCTCATTTTGCCAATCTGTTTAGCTTCTAGCTGGGGTCCTTCTCGGCTAGCCATTCATTTTAATGTCCTGCCTGCTGGTTCTGCTGCTGTTTTTGCTGTCTGTCCTTCTCTCGTTGTCGGCCTCTTAGTCCTTCTAATTGTTGCCATTGTTGTTTGTGTTGCTCGTGTTGTTGCCGTTGCATTTCTCAATTTGTTTGCACACTTATCACATGAAGTTGTTTGCCGGTAAGCATTTTTAAAGTACTTTTTCCCCCTCGCCTGGCCTCTCCAGATGCTTGGAAAGTCCTTTTAATTGAATGCCCATTTAGCTTGAACTCCGATCTGGGCTATTGTGAAATATATAAATATTTATGCTGAGTTTTTGGCAAACAATAAGCTTAAGTGGGAGAAGGAAAAGGCCACTGGGCCGACGTCAAGTCATAAATAAATACATATTCTTCTATGATTTGATTAAATTAAATTATTTATTAAATTTTAACACTTTCTATCGTATTTAAGATCCCCATGGATTTGTAAACATCCAAGAAATAACATATATCAAATAAAAGCAAACAACAACATATTAACGCCAAAGAAAACTTCTTCAAACTAGTAACAAAAAAATATAAACAAAAAATACGAAAAAAGAATAAGTAAAAAAGCTAACAACAACAACAAAAGTTGAGAGCGAGAAGTGCTCAGGAAAACATTTTCGGCGCTTAGTCACGCACAAAACTTTTTTCGAATAATATTATCTGAAGAGGGGAGAGAAAAAAAATAAGAAAAATAAGAAAAACAGATACTCAAAACGCCCACGGACCACGCCCACACGCTTAACAATTCAATTTTTGGCGCTATAAAAATGCCAAATGCGGGCGGGAGCGAAATGGAGATAAGCGCGGTACAAAGAAAGAGATAAAAATTCAATGGAGTTTGTTTTGTGGTTTTTTTCGTTCTGTTTCTTTTTTTTTGCGCCCTACGCATACATCAGAACTTGAGCTGAGCGTGTGAGTACTTACACTGGGAAATATTAGGGGAAATTTGAAAAATATAAATACCTATAAAATAATAAATAATATATAATATATGTAAGAATGTGCAGGAGAAGGCAGAGCAAAGAGAATCTATATAGAGGCGCAAATTTTTCTGTCGAGCATTTTCCTCTGCCGACGTCGGCAGATGTAAACAGAGCTGATTGGATGCTAAGTTGCAAACAACAAAAGGCCGTAAGAGAGAAGAGTACAGATATATGGAATTAGAACACTTTCGAACGCTTTCGAACCCCTTCGAGCACCTCCGAACGCCTTAGAACCTGCGAGGTTTTTAATGAATTGTTTAATATTTAAGCGTTTCTGGAGTATATTTCCTAAAGGATTTTGAAAGTAAAACACTTTCTAATTATTTTGGATAAATAAAAAGATTTTTTAGGTGAAAATATGTACTTCTGCTTAATTTTCAAGCATAAAAAGGATGAGGAAGGATTAGAATTATAATAATTTGACCAGAATAGGTCTGTATTTTAACGGTTTTACTAGTATTCTTACAAAAAACAGGTGGATCCCAACGAAGAAATGAAACCCAAATGCTTGATGTGACGTCACGCAGCTCGAGACCAAACAGCTCGCACAACCAATACACGTAGCCAAAAAGCCCATTCGTATACACCAATACATATGCCGGGTTCGACTGTTCGTATGCCGGATTCTCTTTGGTTCGACTGTTCGTTAACATGCGAATCCATCCGCAAAAACCTGTTAGCTGTTCGTTAACATGCGAATCCATCCGCAAAAACCTGTTAGTTAACATGGTTTTGCTCACGGATTACGCTGTTACGCTCGCTTAGGGTTGTTCAATCAGTGCGCCAAATTCAAATTTTCAAATTATTTTCAAACTAGGCTTAGAAAAGGGTATATTGATATAGAATGTTGAGCAATAGTTACCTAAAAATGATTTGTTTAACATATATTATATTATTATATTAAAAAAACCCTTCAAAACACTTAATTCCACTCGTCATCCACACTTGCAACCATCGAGCATGTATGAAGTCTATAGGTGACCACCCTGTTGGCTTGCAACCGTGAGAGGAAGAGAAAATTGCGGCTCTATATAAGTTGCTCTATGGGCAGAGTAACATCAATATAACAGCGGATATATACTACAGAAGAGTACCAGCAGAGCCTGAAAAGACAGCAGAAACAACAGCAGACGAACAGCAGAAAAACGACTCAAAAAAAGCCGAATACGATAAAGAAATCTCTTTTAATCTTCTAATACTAATACTAAATATATATAATACTAAATATATATAATGGGATATTTAAAAAATATAAATAATTAAAAAATCATAAATAATATAGAGCAGACAAAAGTCCCGCCTAAAAAATTGTGTTATTAAACATACAAATTTGGTTTTTATAAATACCTAAAGATTTGTTTTACAAACTAATTTAGTATGTTTTGTTAAATACAAACTTAAATTTATTCTTATTATTTTTATTACACAGATATATATGAAATATTTTTTTTTTTTACTTATTGATTGTTGTTTGATTTTCGAATTTCTCGAATTACACGTCTTGAACAATCTCAATTTCAAATTATTTAGTTCACCTAACATTTAATATTCACATTTTTTCCCACATGTACTCTGACATTGTGGGTGTGTGTAAAAATACAACAAATCGCTGCAAGTACCGCCAATCCAGTTAAGTTTAATCCCCATTCCCCCGCTCGCCGCCGAAAAAAAGTTTAATTGTTCGACTTCGGAGCGGGCAAAGTCCCCAAAGCGCACCCAAAGCCCTCTCAGCCACTTCACACACTTTGGGCCAACTTTGTTACAGGAACTGCAATTGTCCAGCAGAAGAGACGAACATTCGAAGAAATAGGCAAAGCGCAAAACAAATTTCAAATCAAACAATTGCAACAACAAATAAATAGAAGTAAGGCAAAACCACAGCCACGGCAAAGTCAAATGATATAAAATGAAATCAAATTAAATAAGAGCGGCAAATGTAGGCAAAAATATATACATATATGTAAATAACAATAAAATTAAAACAATAAAATCAAGTGAAAAACTGAACAAAAAAAATTTGCATGCGAAAACGCGATGCGATGCGATGGCGACGTGGAAAAATGGAAAAGCTGCCACACGACAGCGGCAAAGGCAAAAGCAACAATAAACTGAAGCAAAGGAACAACTGCAATTATTCAACAATTTGCAAGGCTTGCCTGCTGGAAAACAGGCGGGCTTCAGCGAGAAAGTGGGAAAATGGGAAAGGGGGTGTGGCTGCAGGTGGGAGGCGGCCTGCGGGAGTGGCCGCGTGGAAGAAAAGTTCTTCAAACTTTCGCCATACAGAAGTGTGCTTGAATGTATATATACAAAATACAAAAAAAATTATAAACATACCTCCCATATATATATATATAGAAAATATAATGTTTTCTTTATGTTTCCCATTTGCTTTTGTTGCGTTATTTTTGCTGCAATTTTAAGGGAAACTTTGGCCCAGCCCCTTTGTTGCCAATAATGAGTAATAGCAGCATGAAAAAATATCGTATACGCATGTTTATGTTTTGCAACTAAGCTGAAGTGCATGAAATGAAATAATATTTTGCAAAAGGAAGATGAAAGGGTTTTAGAAAGAAAATATTGCAAGGAAAAGGGACCTTGAAAAGCTGACTTTAAGACTGTTTATGGGATTGGGGGAACTTAGTACAGCTAAGGTTTACTTGAACTTGAAAAAATAAAGTATATTGACTTATTCCGGCTATTATAATTATTCTTATTACTCTAAAAATGTTCCATTTAATATACAATTTTTATTATTTAAATGTAATTTTTCTGAATAAAAAATAGGGTAAAATTCTTGGCAGAAAGATAGAAAACGAACGTTTTTCGTTTCATAAAAAATAGATGTGCGCTAGGCTCGGACTATATTCATTCGATATTCATTATATGGCATTACCTTAACCCACTAAAGCTTGTTCGGTGTTCGGCTCAATAAATCTCGAGTTCTCCTACCTAGTTTTTAACCCCTGCTGGGCACTCACGTACTTCTTCGCCCCACACACACTCACACACACAGTTTGTTCCCTGTCCCAGGGACTGTCTTGTTTACAGATTTTTTTTGGGGTTTCTTTTTTTTCGGTTTTTTTCCTCTATTTTTTTGTTGGTTTTTTTGGGCTGTGTTTTTTTTTGTGCTGTCTGTTGGTTTATTTTGCTGTCTTGGCAGAAAGCTGTGTAGTCCGATGCAGTGATTCTGCTGCTGTTATAAAATATGAGCTGGAATTAGGCTACCATAGACACACCCATACTGCCGCAGCGGGCACGCACACCACACCGCACAAAGTTTTCATATATTCGTGCCTGAAGTTTGATAAAAAAAAAACACACACAAAAAAACACAAAAAAAGCATGTAAAGTGCGAGGAGGAGGCTGGGGAGCGGACAGCAGCAGCAGCAGGACATATGTCCTGCAGGGATTCGCCTGCTGGCTCCTCCTGGGCATCTTCTTGCTCGCCTCGCAAGGTGTGAGCGTGTGTGTGAGTGTGTTTTTGTCAAATGTGCACTCATTTCTGCTGAAAAATTGAAGTACATGCATGACTGCTCCAACCTGTCACAGGAGAGGTTCCTCGCCTCCGCCCAGGCGAGTCCTTGTCCACACTGCACGCCAAGTAGGCCGAAAATGTGATCAGTTTTATTGTTTTTCCGGGGTAAACAAGGTGATATACGTATATATGTTTTTTCAAGGATTTGAGCTACCTTTAACCAGAAAAGTACCCGTTTTTCCTTGCAGTGTAGGACACATAAGCCTGGTTGTGTTTCTTTTTTGTAGATTTCATAAGATTTCCGGTCACTTCACTAATGAGTTTTACAATGCCTCGTAGCACACACAAACACATCTCGAAAATTGTTGATACAATGTCCTTGGCCAAACAGTCCTTAAATCCAATCCTTCCGCACACACAGCCCGGCCGACGTGTGTGTGTGCTTAATTTAATTTCCCATTCTTCATCTCTGCGAGTGTGTGAGTGTGTGTGGGGAACTGGTTACTGGAAGCTGGGAATTTCCATTGAGCCGTGTCTCTGTTTGTCTTTTGTTGGGCGAGGTCATCTTTTATAAAAGGAAGCAGCTCCAGCCCGGCCTCAGGAAGAACTTTACAACAGTTAAGTGCTTAATTTATGTTGCTCGACTAATTCATTGAGATGGTCGTGGCTGGTCAGAGATAAGTGAAAAAGTCCCATGTCTCGAGGCCCTAAAAACCTGACAAAAGGCCCCTGAGCCCCCCGTAGCCAGAAAGAGAGAGAGTAAATAATTGGGTTAGCCTGGAGACACTGTAGTGCCTCTTCGGGAAGTGCTGGCAAATAATTTAAATATATATTTTATATGCAACTTGAGGCATAATTGAATGAAGGCACTCAAGGGAGAGAAACAGAAAACATTTTAAAATAAGCAGTCAGACTTGCAGGAAATTCTGAGTAAAAAGCTTACTATTACTACAAATTCGTATCATTTTCCATAATTAATATTTAGAAGTTAAGAGTTTTCTAACTTATTTTAATATTTTTTAATATTTTAATGCACAATTATAAGGAAATGTTGGACTTAGGCATTTATTCTTATTTGTTGGATATTTAAAGGCAATACAAAATAATCCAAGCTTTAAATAAATAAGAAAAAATTATAATAAAATCTTAAATGTTTATAGAATCTTAATTTGACATTTATTCTTATTTACTTAATATTTAAAAGTTATTAAATATGCTATAAACTCTTTTTAAATTTTAAACGAACGTAAACAAAAGCTTAAAATAAGTAAACGTAGGTAAAACAAACTTTGAAGAATAAGCATGAACCTTTTAGCACGTTTTCTTTAAAGTATTTCAGCCGTTTTGTGTGTAAACTTTCTTGGGTATCGCTGAAATCATGGCCAACTTCTTAGCCGCAAAGTGATTCATTCATAATCTCAAAGAAACTCAACTATTTTCATGCATATCGTCGACGTCCTCCTCGTCGTCGTCCTCGTCGTCGCCTAAACCAACTGGCCAAAGTTCATTCATAATCTGAGATTGTTTCGCCAACTATTCATACATATATACTGTATATATATACTATAAGTGTGCATAAACACTTGTGCTCACTTGCTTATGAGGAAACAGAGGGATTTATCATAAACTTTGCTCCTTTTTAATATTCACGTCACACGCGGCGTATGAGTAATTTTTCCCCGGCAAATGGCCAAGTCGTGTTTGCGAGGAGGGTGTCGAGAGCCTTACGATTACCAAGTGAATGAAACAAAGTGAATTAAAACCAATCCAATTGAACCATAACGAATGAAAGTTTGCCACCAAGACAGGAAAAACCTCCACACTTTGAATATAAATTAAAACTCAACTCGCATAATTTTCCCACTTCAACGAGACCCAGCTCAAAAAAAAATAAACAAAAGTTTCAAAATAAAAAAAAGGCAAAGGACGTTGCCCTAAAAACCCAACAGATGTCTGAGTTTTAAAAACGGGTATGAGTACATGACAACAATCGATTTCGTTTGCCTATTCCTTTTCGCAATATATACTCGTATATATTCAGCACTTTAAATAAATAATTATTTACGATTGAAAAGCGTGAAGGTTTGAAGGGAGGAACATTGAACGATGCTTGTGTCCCGATCTCTGTCAACACAACTTTATTTGCCTTTGTGCATTGTTAAATGTCGCAAAAAGAAAAATAAATAAAAATATGACACGGCTGTGTTGAAGAGGGTAGACATTTTTATAGATTAAGATTTTTGATTTCAAATGAGGTGAAGTAAGGAAATTAAATATTTATATTTTTACCCTTTCCCGTGAGAAAATATTATTATTTAAATGGTCTTAATTGTTTCTGTAAAATTGGTTTCATTGCAAGTTCAAAGATGAGTTATAAACTTTAGTTTTGTGCGTGAAAATAATTTAATAAATATAGTTTATTTTTAAATTATTATATATTATTTATATGTATTTTTCATTTACATATCTTTCCGATTAAACTCGCGTACTATTTAAATAAATTTTATATATCTTAGCTGCAACAAGCATATTTAATTATCAAACTTTTGCCAATTGTTCAAGGGCCGACTTTCCACCATTTTTCCCCCTTATTGTTCCCCAATCCCTTTGATTTCCCTCATTCCTCTCTGGCCAGGCTGTTGTTTCTAGGTTTGTGGGTGTTTCTGGATGACAAAAATTATTACGCACATACACACACTCGACACACACCAGCCCTTGGGCTCTGTGCCATTTTTATCGGCTGCCAAATGGTCCAGTCACTTGGTCCAGTCTGCCGCTCCTGGCCACTTGGCCTAACACTTCCGGGGCCGGAGCCATAAACCGAAATGTCTTGTTTGCACTGACCGGGAGGGGGAGGTTAAAGCGAAAATGCGAGCAGGAGCAGGAGCAGGGTCTGGGACAAGGACTGGAACAGGGACTGCGAAATCAGTTAACAGGCAATTTAAACTATTTTACAGACTGCGTACGGCATGCCAAATGACCCGAGCCAAATGTCAATACCATCAGAGTACGTACGAATCGGAGTTCATTGCAGAAAATAAAACTCAGGCGGGAGAAGCTGGCTGGGAAGGCTGGGAAGCATACAAATTATTGCATTGTGTTTGGCTGCATGTGGTGGGTAAATAGTGTGGCCAAGTGCTGTTAATGGTCACCTTTAAATTTGGATTGCTGTCGATCCAGCTTCACATTGTTGAAAATAACTGGGCTCAGGTACTCGAATTAACACTTCGGTGAGAAGTTTTGCGTGGCTGCACTTTGCTGCTCAATGGTGTGACCAGGCTCATTTGTTGACACCTTTAAGCTTTGATTATTTTCTGGGATCTGATACATTCCAATGGAAATTAATTTGGTGTGAATTTCACTTTGTGTAGCTGCTAAATGGTGTGACCAGGCGTATTTCTGACGCAAATCTGGCAAAACCTTTTGGTTTTATTTTGTAATTAATTTAATCAGGCTAGAATTGGCTCCAAATTAAACCCATTTAAAGCCCTGACAAGCACGTGGCTCTGGTCCACATAGTTTCAAGTATTTAATTATAATTCTACCGCTGAAGTTGTCTGTTAAACATTACAGATGTTCTCCCATAGCGATATGGCTATTACATGAACATCTCATAACAATTTGTAAACAAGCTCTGCGGGTGAAAACAATTCACTCGAAAGGCGTGTAACATCCATCAACCCGGAACCCTCGGCTCGGACACCCCCAATTAGCAGAGTGAAAAAAGCGAGCCCCTGGGATCATGGACGCATCGAGCGATCTCAAGTGGCCACCTTGTTCGCTTCGAGATAAGATGCCGCCAGCGCTGGCCACATACAACATATAAAAGAGGGCCAGTCCGGACGAATCAACATTCAATCATCCAGCGGAGAAGTCGAAACTGCAGTAGCAAAAGCACCAAAGCAACGCAACATGAGAGTTTGTGGGTAGCACCGGGCACCGCCACATCCTCCGATCGAGGATACTAAAGGTTCCAAACATTTC
>VNJO01004802.1:0-44245 GCA_008042535.1 Drosophila tani
CCTTTCAACCGGCTCGTTGGTCTAGGGGTATGATTCTCGCTTCGGGTGCGAGAGGTCCCGGGTTCAACTCCCGGACGAGCCCAAAGTAGGTCGCATTTTTTTTTTTTAATATGTTTAACACTACTGATTTTTTATCAATTACTTTTAGTGTTTTAACAGATAAAATTGCTTTTGTTTTGGGTAAAATATATTTTAAATATTCTCCTATTTCTTCGATAAAAGCAAGTCCAAGAATATTGAATATACCGAGAGAAATCAGCAATCTGTCGCCTTTAATAAGAGTGAAGTATTCCTGCATCTCCTGTCGGCGAAGGATCTCTGAGTCCTGGCTGAGTTGCATTCCCTCACGAGTGGCCAATTGAGATGAGCGCAATAAATAAGCCAGTTGGTGCATTGCACGTCCTCGAACTCCATTCCGATCCCGGAGCTACCAAGCTGCCGAGCTTCCGGCCACTTTATCGCAAATATATCTCGGGGCAGGGACTGACTGGAGGGATAAGGGCCGTCAACACCTTGTCCTTCAGTGTCTGCCTCTGTCTGAAGTCTGGTCTGGGGTCCTTTGGCACAAATTTCATTTCAACTTTGTCTCTCCTCTCCGTTGCTCTCCCTTCCTCCCTCTCGGGCGACGGCAAACACATAAATTTTGATGAAGCTCTTTCAAAAACAGTTTATAGTTTCATTTTTCCTGGCTCTCTCGGTCCGACTCCGACTCTGACCACTTGACACTTGTTTTGGCAATGGCCAGTGAAAAGTTTGCGCTTTTTTCTTGGCCCAGAGTCGACCTTAGCCCCCAATTTGCCAGCTCAAGTTAGTTAAATAGTTGCCATTTATGGCACGGGGAGAGAGAGCCTTGTATTAAAGCAGAGAAACTCGGTGGCACACAGGGCGTATGCGTAATAATATTCATGAGGTTCCTTTCGTTCCTATTCAGCTTATGCTCCTTATGTTCATGCATTCCGCCAGTGACAAACCCAAGAGGAGGAGGAGGAGCAGTGGTAGCATATCCTGGCAACAGATTCCACATGCGAATCCCCTTTATTATGCGGATTTTTCGTTGCCTTTGGATTACGCTTTTCCGTGTTCCGTGTGTGTTCTCCCTTTCAGTAGTTCAGTCTCTGCATTTTCCCTCTGGTTTTTCCAGCTGAAAATCGTGTGTTCGCTCGTGATAGATTCATAATTTTCAGTTCTCAGTTCGGTTTGCAAAACTAAAGCTTAGAGTGCAATCATGGCTGAGCTGCAAGCATGCTTTAAGCAGTGCCAGACTGAGCATTAAATATATAAGAAAGCGGTAATCAAAGCAGGGGGTTGCAGGTGGAGAAAAAGTTAAAATAAGCTGGAAATATTACTGGTAAAGTCTAAAAACTCATAGGAGTTTCTTTGACTGATTTTTCTCAGTGCCGAGCTTATGGTTCACAAAAGGTAGAGAAAAGGCGAGAAACAATGGCTGGCAGGCGAGCGACTTGAGAGGGAAATGAGCGTTGCCTGGCAATATAGGCGGCTAATTCCATTAACCAACTGGAGATTGCTCCAGCTGTTTGCCCTCCCAACTCCCAGCTTCCGCCCTTAATCAGGCTTTCCCGACGCCCCCCTCCAAAGGCAATTTCCTGCTCTCACACATATAGACCGGGAGCTAGGCACTTTTCATTAGTCTTTGACACATTTTTGTGGGGCCTTCTGCATCTTTAATTTGCAACCAGAAACCACTCGCAAACAACCCGCTGAAATGCAATCAAATTGACAGCGTCCAAAGTTTCCCATAATTCTGGCTCCCATTTTCCCTTTTCCCAGTTTTTCTGCTTTCCCCCGAGGGAGAAGTAATAGTAAACATATTTTGCCGGCTTTGTTTTATGTCTCCCAAACTTTCGACTATGGCAACTTCTTTTTTTTTCTGTTGGTTGGTGTCTCGTTTTGTTTTGGTTTTTAATTCGGCGTAAAGTTTTTTCCTTGTTATTTCCTCCTGCGCTTTGATTATGTTTATCAACTGTGCTCTCTGCCTCTTGTTAGCCGACTTTGCTCGGTTTCCGGGTTTCCGGGTTGCCAGTGCAGATGGCAAAAATATAAACACAAATTATGTAAATTTGTATATAATGATAACAGCAAAGCAGGAGAGAATCGGTTCAGAGAGAGGGTATCCATGATTTATGCATTCAACTTTCCCTCCGACAGCTTGGCTGGGCCATCATCTTCCCAGTTCCCAGTTGCTCTCAACTAAGACGGATTACCGATTGGCAAAGGGTGTTACTTTGGGGTAAAACTCGAAAAAAAGCAGCCTTTGGTCCTTGGAGGATGATGAATTATTCATGCTTTGCATTGTCAGCGATTACCGGCTAACTTATTTTATTATTTCAAACTATTTAACGCTTAAGAGCATGCTTTGATTTTTTATACAACTTTACAGCATACTTTTCGGTGCTTTTAAAATTGATTTTATTTCAGAAATAAACTAATATTATTATCTTTAACTATTTATCGCTTAAGCAAAATGCCTAAAAGCATGCTTTGATTCCATACAACTTTACAGCACACATTTTTTTGTGCTTTTGAAAGGGATTTTAAATCAAAAGTTACCTTTTTTTATTATTTTAAGTTTTAAATCGCTTTTTAAAATCGATTTCGAATCAAAGGCTTTGATATTCGTTTCCTTAATAATTTTCACAATATTTTTAAGCCCTTAAATACAACTTGCTTTACATACAATCTTGATTCGCTTTCGGGTGTATATCTCTGGCTGGCCATTTGGTTATTTTTTCAACCACAAATTGTCAGCATTTCGAGCGGAATTTCAATCGCAGCAGCAGAGTCAATGAGTTGTGGCTATAGCGACAGGATCCGGATCCGGCGGGGCCCTTATCGATATCTTATCAGCCTGACACACGCTGTCCGGCAATCAGCAGCTGTTCTGCCGGGCCCCTTCCTCCGGATTCCGGGATGTCGGGATGCCGGGAATACCCGGGACCAACGAAACATTAAATGGACACCACAAAAAGCAATCAGAGTGCGATTCCTGTCCGATTTCCCCCACACACACACGTACGTATATGTATATATGTACATATTATAGAGATGTTCGCCCGATGTGTGCTTTTTATTTTTAATCCGTTTTATGCGGCTGTTGATTTTGCGATCAAACAGCTTAATCTTTTCACCGCAAATTTACAACAGACGCCGCCTGGCGCGTTTATTTAACTGTCAAATTTACACGTGTTCAAGGGTTGAAAAAAGCAGAAAAGCAGGAAAGCAAAAACAGGACCTGCAACCCGCAAAAGAAGGAAGTTTTGGCCACAAGCCGCAAGAGCGAAACCGAAACGGAATCAAATGAAGAGCCCTGCACAGCCACAGAGAGGCGGATGCTGCAGATACAGATACAGATAGAGTTACAGATACAGATACAGCTACAGGACACTAAGATGCAGGATGCAACTGGCCCCCAGGATGTGTGCAGATGTTTAGCCCAATTGCTGGCAGCTTTGTGGCTCGATTTCGATTGCAACTTGGACTTGGCCAGGCGGAGGCACTAATTGAAATTGAAATCGAGTTTGGGGCAAGTCTGAAAGTCGTCTGGCAGTCCGAAGGAAATGAGAACTGGGCTCCCAAGCCTCCTAATGGGGGCAAAGTGTGGCTAAGCGGAAGTCCACTTTGGGGGCAAGTCGATTTTGGTAACTAGCTGATACCTTAAGCTTTTTATTTCCTTAGATTTTTTTTGGGTTATAAATTCCATCTCAGGTCAGCTTTAAAGTCTTTCCCTAAGCTCATCCATCCATCCCCAATTCCCTGGCAAATCTCTCCGCATAAGCTGATGTCTCAATTCTGATCTGGTGATGGATGGCCCTCTGTGGCTGATGGCCAGAGCTGCAGAGAGAGTCAGTCATTTATGACCATTACGCAACCGAATGAAAACAAAATGGGAAAGCCATTGAAACAAATACGCTTTGTGCCCGCCCAGATCCTGGATGTAGGAGGACAAGTGACGACTGGCTGACAAGGGTAAACAATTAATTGCTGCGTGTGTGTGGTGACAAAAAGGAAGATTCTCGACCCAGTTTAAAGCCCGAAAAACTTTTATCATTAACGCGGGGAATCAGCTTAAGACCTTGTGTGGTTCCTCACAAGGTATGTTCCTTTGCTTTCTCTTAGGAAACTCAGGGAAACTCGGGGAAAATTGATTAGACTTTTGGCCCTGAACCCAATGTGAGCCCTCTCTGTTAGCCCCTCTTATCCCCATGTCAAACGCCTCGTCACTTGAGCCATTTGCCTTTGACGTACCACGCTGCGTATGCGCATTATTCCCAGCAAGCCCAGTGGAAACATTTTTACGCCGAGAGTGTACGAGTGTGGCGTGTGTGTTTTTCTCCCTATGTTTTTATGTGCTTTGTGCTCTTTTCCTTTTGCAGTGCTTAAAAATAATTTAATTGTTGGCCTAAGCTCTTTAATGTGTGTGCCACGGAGTGCGTGCATACTTGACTTACGTTTCAGCCAATTATGGCAGCTTAAGTGCATTAAGTAGGCCAAAACGGGGGCCCAACTACTCCGGGAAATCGATTTTAAAACAAGTATATAAGAATTTTAAGAATTCTAATAGCATAGTTACCGAGGAGAGAAATTCCTGATCCCTGATTAAAACCCTGATTAAATCCCCTCGTGGTAAATGAAGCCCACAAAACACCTCATATATTGACGACATTCTTGGGCCCGCAACCATTGGATTTTCAATCAAAATTCAATGCAACACGCTGTGCATTTCACAATTATTGGAATTCCGTTATAATTGAAACCGAATTCCCCCGTCGTAACTACATATTTGGTCAAAGATATATACACATACATATATGTGTGGAAACTGCAGCCTTTAATGACATATGTGCGGAGCCACGAGCCCCGGATGAAAAGGGGGCGAAATGCAAACAATAATACACAATAATGATAATCCGTATAACTTAATTCAACTGTTGACCAAACTAAGCAGTGCACATTATGCAAATGTCCATTCATGCGACATGCGATAATATTTGCATTTGACGGGACAAACAGACAGATAAGGGGGGAAAAGGGGGAAAAGAGGGGCTCAGGGGCCAGGGAAATTGGGCAGGAAAATGGCAAAGCCAAGCCGACGAAAATCAAATAAGCAAAATTAAAGTTAAAGGCCGAACATTGGGAAATTAATTACATTGATGTTTCCCTTTTGCCTTTTGAAATATATATTTGCCAGACCTTCGAGCCGTGTGCATGTGTGTAAGTGACAGCTTTAAGCCAAAATTATCAGCCAGAATCCTTCAGTGATTGAGGCAATAAACCTGGGAGAAAAACGTAATTTGAACCCCGCCAGGAATTGGATATTAACAAAAAACAAAGGTAAGTTCGTAAAGGGGAAGTTTGTATGCATTTGCAGTCTGCAATAGGATCATTGAAAATTAATATATTTTGGTAATATTTGAAAAATTTCAAAGCTTGTAAATTTATATAATATTTACCTACCCATTTTATGTTTTATAAAATTATTATACCCTCTGCAAGGGTAAAAAAACAGTGTTTCTGGGTAAATACAGTGTCAAAGGTACTCAAGACCTTGATTTAACAATCTTCTTAAGCTAGAAATTAATTAAGCAAATAAATAAATTATTTATTAATTAAATAAGTAAAAAAAATAAAAAAATAATTAAACAAATATTTACATAAATAAATAATTAAATAAATAAATAAAATAAATAAATGGAAAAGAGGATGAGGTTGTTAAATCAAAGCCTTCAAGTTCCTTCACTTTAAAGACTCCTTTCTGGCCATGTTCCTCGTCCTGGCTGTGTTCTGGGCCTCAGCAGTTGGCCAATTCAGTTGTTGGCTAGCCATCCTGCTGCTCCTTTCTCCTCCCCCCTCCCCCCTACCCTTTCCCAAGAGGGGGCTAGCCCCCCTTTTACAACTGCTGACGACGCCCGCTGTGCCGCTGACAGCAAACAGTTGTTTTGCATAAAAATGCCGTTGCAGATGCAAGGATGGAACTATTGAGAACGTGTGTACATATATGTATATTCAGATATATATGCGTATATATATCGGGCGTTTATTCCTCTTTTTTTTATATTTTTTTTGTTGCTATGTAAACACACCATAAATATGTAGAAGCCCCATTCGCACACACACTACCCACCAGGCCAGTCCCTGCGCCAGGCGGTTCGACTTGGACACTCGGCCCCAAAGTTGGCATTATGTGTATGCTAATTGGAAATATATGTAAGGAATATATATTCTATATACAGCAAATGTCGCCCAAAAGGTCACGCTTTTTTCGTGCTTCAAATTCGGTCGACAACTTTTCGTGGTCAATTCCGGTTCGCCGCAAGAGGATTAAGGTATTGGTAGTATTTTTCAAAGGGAAAGCGGGAATTAAATTTCGTAAAAGCTTAGCTGAAAACAACCAAGGAAGAAACTCTCAGCTTAACATAATGCAATTTGTTGTTTTCTTTGATCTTCGGGACTTCACTTTCTGGTTTTTATTGTGTGATATTTCCTTCGGATTTAATTTTTTGGTTTTGACTTTGGTTATATTTCCTTTTAATCTTTGAAGTGCTATAAGATTCTCTTATTTTTAAGTTTAGGCATAAGATATATTTTTAATATTTTTTTTTATATTTTATTTACTTTATTATTTATTGATTTATTTATATTTATATTTGATAATATTTTTAGATAGAACCCTTCAATGTTAAAATTTTTTTATTTTATTATTTATTGATTTTTTCCTATTTGTTTATATATTTTGAATAATTTCTTTATATTTTTCACTCCAATGGCGTCGATTTTATCGCTTTCTGGGCTTGGTATAGTGTGCCCTTTCTCTTTTTTTTTTCTCAGAAATTACCTTAAACTGGTAGTTCGTAAAACGGTCAGTTTAGGTTTTTATTTTAGAATAAGATAGTCACTCCATATTCAAAGTCAAGTCCTTAAAAAGTTAAAAGTAAGCTTTTCTTATTTTAAACTAAACTTGGCTTATAAAATTATTTTCTCTTGGGCTTATATTTGATTATATTTTTAGGTAGAACCTTTCAATGTTTATATTTTGTTTATTTTATTATTAAATGATTTACATATTTTTTCAATATTTTGTTAATTTTTTTATATTGTTCACTACAATGACTTCGCTTTTAACTCTTTCTTGGTTTAGTATAGTGTGCTATTTCTCTACCTAAAACAAAATTTCCTAAAACTATGTCTATACGGCAACACTTGATTTCTATCTTGGAATTAGAAAACTTTGAGAGCCTCTTCAAGAACCCCTTTGAGAACCTCTAAAAATTACCTCAAAATAATATTATTTCCACACTTCTAAAAGGCAAGTCGCTCCCTCAATCTGCCATACCTCCTGACAGGGTAGTCAGGTCTCCCATTTTCGGTGTCCACTCGGTTTGTCACTCTTCTGCTGGCCCCCATTTTTTGTGACGCCTCCTTCGCCGCTTTACGTTATTTTGCATTTTGATCTTTTTTAATATATGGAAAATGCTGGCAGGAGCAGGAGCAGAGGCAGGCCAAGCTGGAGGTGTCTGTGTCTTGGGGCGCTGAAGGACGAGGATGGGTCATCTCGGGCAGTGGCAGCAGCCACGTCACGCAGCTGGCCCTCGCCATCAGATGGCTGACTGAGCATATTCCTTTTATTTTTCTCTGGTTTTTTTTTTTGTGTTTGTCTTTCAGCCTCATTTCAATATTCCAGGCCGTGATTTTCGACAACTCATCGGTGGGATTGGCCATTAAAAGTGCGAGAATCGACGCAGATGGCTCACATGGCGGGCGCAATTTATTCCGATTCATTGCCAAAAGGGCTTTGGGGACACGCCACCTCTCTCTGGATCCTACTCCATATCCAGTTCCAGTTGCTCCAACTCTTGCCTTTAATTGTGAACCTTTCACTTTGGGCAGTCACTTTGCTGAATTAGCTTTATATCGCTTCGGCTGCGATTAATCAGCCCAGACTTGACCTTTTCCTGGCATCCTGGGAAATTGCTTATTTATAGCTCCTGCCCCATTAACGACTCACGCTCGCCTTTATTTCTTTCAGATAAAAGTGAAGGGAGTTGAGGGGTAACAAGTAACAACTTTGGCGGATTAAAAATATTCCAGGAAGTGTCACATAAGCTAATCCTTTGAGATAAAGTTACTCGGAAATACCAAAGAAGGCATACCCTTTTATATGCTCTGATTTTCGAAAGATAAAATACTTTGTAACTTGTGAGTTTTTGCTCATATTTAGTAAACTTGGAAGTGGAAATTGGAGGTCAACTCGCGCGCTGCTCCTTATGAACTTTTCGTTGACATTTGCTGTGGATGCGACGGCGACGACGACTCCTTTGATCTCTCTCGGGGACCCCGCATTCCGCATTCGCCTTTCCCATTTTCCGCCATCATTTATTTCGCTCTCTCAGACTGCAGAAGTGGGGGATTCCCCAACCAACCATCCTTCCATCCATCATCGCGCTGCTCGCTGTTCGCAGGTTGGGCAAACATAATCCGAGCATGTTTTCAATTAATTTAATGCCGCATCCCAATTTGCCGGCTCCTGTGTTTGCTTGCCGCAGAAAGTGTGCCACACATGCGAATGATTAATGCGACTTCGGCGAGTCGGCAACTTTATTGCGCTGCCAAAGGAGCCAGGATGAAGCGAAACGAAACCAGGCGAAGGAATAGGCACTTCAATTATTCATCCAGACGATTGCGTCTCCAAATACCAGTGTTCCGCCTAATGAGATCTGTTCGTTTCGGCATTCGCCATTCGGCATTGCAGCAACACTCCATTCCTAATCAGGATGGCGACGCCTCCTCCTCTCCCAGGCTGCATCCGACACTTTTCGGTTATTTTTATCACAGCAGCCACGCATCGCTGGTCTCGAACAACAGGAATCACTGCAAAAGGGCAAGGACACGGCTGTTGGAGGAGCAGGAGCCGGAGACGGAGACGCAGTGCAAGTGCACTTTCGACCATTCCCTGTGCACTCAGACGTGCCGATGACAAAGCTGATGGCTGTCGAGAGGAGAGGCGTCGGGGGCTGCTAGTGGGGCTAAGGACTACCACTGCCTTCCAAAAAGGACATACTGGCATCTCATTAGAATGGGGAAAGTGCTGGGAAAAGTTTAAGTCAAGCTGGGTTTTGATATCTAGTCAAAAGCCAACAGAAAAAAATAATCAAAGTTATAGATTAAATTAATTACAAGTAAAAACAAAAGTTGGACAAGGCCATTATTCAAATATAATTGTAATACTTAAACTTTTAATATTAATTTCGGTTGCCTTCATTGAAATTGTAGATTTAAAAAAAACGACCACATGTCAACTATCGATAACAAACTCGATTGGAGGCATTATTCAAATTTAAATAGAATATTTTAGCTTTTAATATTAATTTCGTTTGCCTTGAGTCATAAATAAAACTTAAAATAGATATCTGCATTGAAAGTTTACCTCCAAAGTTTTATAATTATTAATATTTATAAATAGGTAAACTTTAAAGAAACTGATCACATGTAAACTATCGATATCAAACTCGATAAGTATTGTGTATGGGTAGGAGGTGACTATTGGCGGCTATTACTTTTTTAAGCTATCACCAATACGTTGAAAAACAAAGAGAACATTTTATTTGATTATAGATTAAGTTAATTATTTAAATAATTTATATTTATAATTAAAAAAACTTAAAAAAACAACCTATTACATGTAAACAATCGATAACAACTCGATAAGTATTGTGTATGGGTAGGAGGTCACTATTGGCGGAATATTTTTACGTTGAAAAACAGTTAAGTTAATTAAAGATTAAAAAAAATGTTAAAAGGATGAGAAAGACATTATTACCTTTTAATAGTAATTTCTGTAAAGTTTAAAGCCGATTTCTTCATTCAAATATTTACTTTGCTATATAAATACATCCCTTAGACCAAAGGTTCTCATTCACCTTTCAGCGATGAACTCTCGAAATGGTTTCGAATCGAATTGCATAAAAATTCGCTCTCTGAATGTTTGCCCAATTGTTCAGGGAGTGAGTGCAAATGAAACGTGGCACTTCCACTTCCACTTCCAGTTCCACTTCCGCCGGCAGACGCCGCCATATTGTTTGCCCAATTGCGATTGAGTAACAATTATTCGTGTGTTTTCGCTGGCACTCGCTATCTCGAACCCCTCGTTCTCGCTATCGCACTCTCGCTGCCACCACTCGCTGCCTCCACTCGCTGTTTGCATTCGCCATTGCGGTGTGGATTTTTAATTTTGGAAGGTTGCATGCGCATGTTATGACAAGTGCGATGCAAATAAGTAACCCCATCCTGCCTCCGCATCCGCATCCTTCGCAAACACTGCAGTTGCAGCTGCAGATATATCTATATACGAGTATATATAGGGATATATCCCTGTGTGCAGCAGAAAAAGGCCATTAGCTAGAGTGGCTGGCTGGCTGCCTGATTGCTCGGCGGAACCGCGTTGCACGGAAGTACACACACCACGCCACAATAAATAATTTCCACTCTGATTGAAAATATTGTACACATGCCACGAGGCGGAGGAGATGCCTCTCCTCGAAACAAATAACCGAAATCAATCGCGAAATTAATAAAGGATCCTAATTGATTGGAAAAAGGGGTCCTGGCCCTGCACAAGATACTCGTATATATTTTTTGTCTTGGACTGTAAACAGCAATATCGAAACGTAATTGCGGCGGCGGCACATATCCTTTGGTCCCTTTGCCTAATTAACTTTGGCCCAGTTCCGTGCGAGGACAACGTGCTCTTCTTGGATCCTGGCCCGTTGCCAATGAGACGACAGCAAACCGAAATAAACGAAGAAATAACAAAATAAACCAAATAAAATAAGTGAAAGGGGAAAAGCGAAGGAAAACGAAAACGAAACTAATGAAAATAATGCTCAAAACTAGTCCAGGACTAGGCAGAGCAAGTGGGTCAGCTGATGGGGATGCTGCACGCCATCAAAATAATTAATATCCCTTCAAACATGTAACATGCACTAATTACACTAATCACAGCGAAAAAGGGACAACCTGCCGTCTGAGAGTGTGAGTGAGTCAAGGTCGTTTTCGTTTCCGTTTCCGTTCCCTGTGTGTGTGTGTGTGTTGGCCTTTGTTGCTGTGCACTTGTCGGCCGACTTTTATTCCTCACTCCCAGGCTCTCAATCCCTGGAATCCCTGCTTACCATTGTCATTCCTTCTCTTATTTCTCTTTTTCCCTTCCTATGCTCCTTGGTCCTTCTTGTCCTTTGTCCTTTGCCCACTTGCTCAAAAACTCATTAGTCAAAGCATTTACTAAGGAAAATTCCCAATTAAGCGTCTGCCGAGCCAAAACAATGTGAAAGTGCAGCCTGCACAGGCTCAAACCCTTGATATCCTGCAATCGGAGCACGTAAATCGATAAATCCGATAACTTATCTAAGCGAAATTATCGTCCTCGATGAGATATCGAAGGGAATTTAAGTTAGAGAGGTTGCTGAGGCAAAGAGTTGTACTTTCAAAACTTAAAATTATAAATAATACATATTTATTTAGAAAATTAGAAACTTTCACATTTTAATTATCGATAAGAGCAACATGCAGTTCGATAAGTAATGGGTATCGATAGCTGCCCAACGCTAACATCAAGAAGTTAAAAAATAAAAATAAAACAATTGTGCACTAAAAGCTTATAAATATTAAAAAAAAAAAGGTTTTTAAAAATAATAGCAATTAAAAATGTAAACCTTCGATAAGAACTACCTGCAGTTCGATAAGTACTGTGTATCGATAAAA
The DNA here is from genome assembly GCA_008042535.1 of Drosophila tani. Taxonomy (NCBI): domain Eukaryota; kingdom Metazoa; phylum Arthropoda; class Insecta; order Diptera; family Drosophilidae; genus Drosophila; species Drosophila tani. The sequence goes on from VNJO01004802.1 coordinate 11,770, forward strand.
AGAAAATTTAACTTTTCCACTAAAAATGCCTAATTAATATTTAGAAATAATTGACCAATAGAAATGTAACTTATCGATAAGAACTACCTGCAGTTCGATAAGTACTGTGTATCGATAACAACAAAATTTAATTTTCCACTAAAAATGCTTCCAAGTTACTCAATTTCCTCTTCCTGTTCCTGTTTCCTTGGAAACTACATAGCCAACGGCGTGGAATACCTTTTTGGGGCCAAGTGGTCGTCGGTTAGATGGTGTGTGCCGGATAACCTTTTCGCTTTTCGCTCCTCGCTTTAATTAAATCGCATATAAAATTTGCTTTTAATCAGAGCCGCGGCGCTCGCTCATATCCGATTTCGAGTGCAATTGAGACACTGTCGCAGGAGCAGGAGCAGGAGCAGTAGCAGGATGCAAGGATGCAAGGATACCGGGATGCAATCCATTCGCTCGTCCCCCATCAAACAAACATGCAACTTCCTTTGCAGTCGCTGAATGTCGTCGATTTAATTAATTTGACATCATTTATTATGCCAAAAAAAAAGGAGCAGGAAGCGGAGAGTGGCTTGGAGTGGGTGCCACCACACTCGCACACACACGAGAGAGCCAAGAAATTGCTTTTTAACGCACACTCACTCAGCGCAGGAGGAGTAGGAAGGACCCAGTGCGTGAACAGGGGTTGGGGTCGGAGACCAAAGGGCCAGAAGTGATGCAGTTCGCCGGCTTAAGTGTCGTGTCCGTGTCCTGCATGTGGAGCCCGACCGAGTTTCAATTTACATTCACGTTGATTTTTTGTTAAATTGGGTTTGACTTTGGCTGTCGTTGGCCAACGACGGCAGTGCAAGTAGCAAAAAATCAACATTGACACAGACACAGGGGAGGCAAAAGGTGAGTGTAAGAGAGGTCACGCAGCAAGGAAGCCAGTCATGGGAGTCCCAAGATGGGAGCTCTGAGCTGGGAGCCAGTCACAAGTGCTGGGTCACCGCCTCTATTACTGTGGCCATAGTTTCAGGTTATTAGTTATGAGGAATTGACAGCAAGGACCTCTCAACCCTAAATAAAAATTATTATTATTTATTATTATATATTATTATTTTGTAAGCATTAACTGAGTACTAACTATGGCATAGTGTAGCATTTTTAGCATTTTTGAATTTCCGCATTTATCCGATTATCCAATTCCGCTGTGTCAATTTGAGATAAATTAAGACATTAAGAAAATTAGGATTAAGTAAAACAAAGTCTACGGTCACAGTTTTGGGAAATAAAAAGCACATTGAAAAAGTTAAAACCTAGGAAATAAACCAAAGAAATAAAGAATAATCTAAATATAAACTGCGATAACAATTTATTATTATATATTATTTATTATTATTGTTTATTATATTTTATTATTATTTATTTAAACCCATTACGGCAGTCCAAACTGGGTGTCCAACAGGTCGTAGTACTGGTGCAGCTGATCCGCGAGTAGAGTAAGCACCTTGATGGCCAGGTGGCGCCATTGGAAACTGATGGCAGTGGTTCTCTGGCCCTCATTCTGGTCCATCATCCGCCTTGCCTCGATGTGCACCTGGCGCATTGCATTGATGTCGTTGCTGCTGCCCAGATGAGCCTCCAGATGGCCATTGAGGATATTGGTGGTCTCCAGGAGATTGGCGTAGATCTGGCCATTGGCTTCGAGCAGGTTGACGAAGGTGGGCTCTAGGCTGCTTATGGTGGCTGCATCTGGAGTGGACTGGCAGCTCTCCTCGACTTCGGTGAACCTGCGATAGCGCCGGCGCTGGCAAACTGGACGCTGATCCACCAGATAGTCATTGGTACCTGGAAAGCACTGGCCCACCATGGAGAGGAGCGGTCCCGCGGAGCCACTCAGGGCGCTGGAGGTGCAGCTGGGACCGGGACTGGGATCAGGACTGGGATCGGGACTGGGATCGGGAGTGGAGCTGCAGCACTGATTCTCACCAGCCGTCAGTCTCTGCTGGTGGCCTCCACCCCTGTGCATGGCCTCCACGCGTTCCACCTCCGCGAGGCACCGGTCCCGGTCTGCCATCGCCTCCTCCCACATCTGCTGAGCCTCGGTATAGGAGCGAATGATCTGGGACCTCCGCTGGGTCACCGGGATGACGCTGGTGGCAGAGGAGGAGGTGGTTGATGAGCAGCTCTCCTCTGAAGGTCCCTCCTCTTCGCGGTATTCGCTCACTTCTGATGACGAAAGTTCCTGGGCCAATAATGCCTCCATCTCTCTCCTCTCGCGCTCTTCTCGGATCCTCTGCTCCTGCTCCTCCATATCTTGTTGGCACCTTCTGCTCTCTTCTGATGACGAAAGTTCCAGGGCTAATAATGCCTCCATCTCCCTCTTCTCGCGCTCTTCTCGGATCCTCTGCTCGTGCTCCTCCAGATCTTGTTGGCACCTTCGGCGCAGCTCCTCTTGGGCCTCGAGCTCGAGAGCCTCTCGCTTATCGATTTCCCGTTGCAGCCGCTCAATGGATTGGAGCAGTCGGAGCTCCCTGGAGTAACGGCAGGACATGCGGAGCTGCTCCTCTATTTTCCGTCCAAGGGCTTTGTTCTTCTTGTCCAGGCGTTCTGCTTTGGTTTTCTTGGGCTTCCGTTCTGGGGGCTTTGGCTTTTTGGCAGCAGCTTCTCGGAGAGACTTCTTGCTGGTACCTGCTTCTTGCATAGAGTCCTTGCTGGTACCTGCTTCTTGCATAGAGTCCTTGCTGGTACCTGCTTCTTCCAGAGAGTCCTTGCTGGTACCTGCTTCTTCCAGAGAGTCCTTGCTGGTACCTGCTTCTTCCAGAGAGTCCTTGCTGGTACCTGCTTCTTGCATAGAGTCCTTGCTGGTACCTGCTTCTTGCATAGAGTCCTTGCTGGTACCTGCTTCCGCGAGGAACTGCGACCCTGACTCCCGGGACTTCTGCTTGACCAGCTCTCCCAGGCTGGTCTCCTCGCTTGACCTAGCTCTCGGCTTCTGCTCCTTCTTGCGGGACCATAGCTTCTTCAGCTTCTTTCTACCTCGACGATTGGCTGCCTCTGGGTTTGGGCTCTCCCTTACCTTTGGGGCCCTGCTCTTGGCCAGCAGCTCCTCGTGCTGGCGACGCTCAGCCCTTAGACGCTTCTTCTCCTGGCGCTTCATGACCTTCAGCTCCTGCTGGCAGACCTCCAGCTCCAGCTCCTGCTGCCGCTGGGACCGACACGCCTTCTCCAGATCCCGTGTCAGCTGCTGCAACAGCTCCTCCGAGTCGGAATCGTCGAAATCATCCATATTGTCAAAAAAATACTCAACTCTTTTTTGGAAAGTATAAAAATTAACGTGATTTTTGTACAAAATTTTTTTTCCGAATTTACGAGAAAATTTACACAGACTCAGGCGAAGTCGGAACGGGTCTGGGGTCTGGCTCCAGTCTCAGCCTTTGACAGCTTCAAAGACCCAGGGCCAAGGCCTACTTGGTTTGGGAATTGTTTTGTAAACTTTAAGCCTAAATAACTGCATGTCAAGTTGCCTCAAGTGCGATTAATCGACGCCAAATGAAATTAATAAGCTGCTCAAAGTTTGGTACTTGGACTTGGCCAAGTATTTAGTGGGACTAAGCCATCACGAGTGCGTGTGTCTGCGAACATTTCAATTAAACATAATTACAATATTATCACTAAGCCCGCACACAGCCAGCCGACCCAAATATCCAAATATCCAAATACAAGGACCTTCGCCTCCTCCTCCTCCTTCGGGGTCCCCTGCTGGCAGGACGTTAAGCCGCTCCATTGTTTGCACTTCGTCAGATCCGCCGCATGAGTGCCGGCACTTTGATAATAATTAATATTTAAATCCGTTTCCAAAAGCCATTTCATTCATTTTCGGGCCCGGGCAAAGTTTGGATCGCGGTTTCAGCTAATAGCTGCCAGCATTTTGGTAGTTTTGCTGATAAAATAATAATATATTATATTTGTTTTGTGGGGAAAAAAATGTATAACCTTATTTTAAAGCCAGAGGAGATTATTATTTAAATGGAAAATATATTGTCCTTAATTGATTTACCTATTTGCTTAACAAAATGTATTTAAATTGATTTAAAACGGTTAAGTAACCTTCTTATTTGTATATACAAATTACCTTTATAAATTCCCCTGAGAAAGTAAAAAGATAGTTTTTAACTTTTATAATATGTATATATTATTTGTAATGTATTTAAATTCTAAGAGTAACCGTTAAATAATTTCCTTCTAATAGTTACCGGTTTTTAGTTTTTAAAATATGTATATACTATTTTAAATTTATTTGAGTTATTTCAGTCCTTTAAGAAGCCTTTAAAAAATTCACCTCAAAGAGTTAAAACATTGTTTTGAACTTTTAAATTTTGTATATATTATTTTTAATTTATTTAAGTTATTTATGTCCAAAAGGAAACCTTTAAATATTTTCCTGTAACATTGAGAGACTGTTTATAACTTTTAAAATATTTATAGTTAGCTCTTGAAATACGTTCTCTCCTTGCCTGTTTTTTCTTTCTCTGTACAGCTTAAAGCAGAGCGGAGGCAGAGGAAAATCCTCTAGGTTTCCCCTAGGTTTTTATTCTCTTTTTTTCTCTCCCATTTTCCCGGCTGATTAATTTGATTTGATAAGTCTTGACGCAAATGTGTTTCATTTACCTCTAACGCTCCTCCTCCTTTCTTCTCCTGCCTGCCAACTGGTTTTAGCCCAGCTTATGGCCAGGTTGCAGGCCACCCAGGGAGCATGGAGTGGTCGCCGCCGCTACCAACTTTTGATCGAGGCTGAAGGGAATCCGAGACCGTCATTCGATATGGTCTTAACCTGCGCCCTAAGCCTTGCCCTTGCCCTTGAATGGGGCTTCATCTTCAACTTAATCTTCATTTTCAGAGTGAGGTTTCTATTAATAAAAGAAGAGCTTCTTAATTTCCAAAGATTTTATTAAAATTAAAGTAAAACTAAGCTCAGTAAGCTCTGCATTAAAACTCTCTTTAATTATTAATTTTTAAATATATCCCCCTCACCTGAATTTCTGGTAGAGCATCTCCCCTGCAGTGAGAACCAGACTCGTTCTTTCTGGTTTTACAACTTTTGTCCCGGGAACTCCCAACTCCAACTCAAACTACGATGGAGTTCCCACCACTCCCAACCTCCTTCCAAAGGCCAGGGCAAAAGGTCACACAGACCGAGACCCAGACCGGGACACATTCAAATGGTTGTCATCAATTACGCGTGAAATACGAAAAAATAAAAACACAAAAAAAGGGCCAAAGCGGGTCCCTGGAAAAGTGTCCAGTCCAGGACCGGACCGGACTGGGGCCGGACATGACCAGACGACACTCCAGCATCCAGCATCCCGCCTGTTGCCTTTCGTCGAACTAATTAGCGTGAATTATGGGAGTTTGATGAGTTGCCTAATGAATGGCCAGCCGGTCGACAGTTTTGTTGACCATTTGTTGCATGCTACCACAACGGCGGCGGCGGCGCTTTATGGCCGCGAGGGATACGTGTGGATTCCGGTTCCAAATCAATGTGGAACTGGGAATGGGAATGGATATGGGGAATGTTATCTGCCATAGTTACATTCGAAACATTCATTTATTCCCACACAAAGACGACTTTGATTGATTGAGCCGCCGCCGCCGCCCAGCTTATCCGTGGCAGATCCGAGTCCGAGTCCAACTCGCTGCTGGAGCCTCCTCCATGGGGTCGGAGAAGTTTACGACCCGTCGTCTCTGCATCTCTACTCCTCCTCCGGACTTTGTTGTCCGTCGGTTTCCCTTTTAACTTGACATTTATCGCTTCATACGCATTCTCCTTTGGCCCTTTGGTTGTCTTTTCTTGTGTTTATAAGACGATATATTTACCAACTTAATTGGTAGTTATAGACGTTCAACGTTAAATCCTGACGAGAGACCTGAAGACCTGAAGACCTGAAGAGTCGATTGTCCGTGGGCGGACGAAGGGCGAGTACTTGTGGCAACAAAGGCCATGAAGGGCCATGGAAGCAGCAGCATCAGCTCTGAAGGATGCCTCGAGCTAGCTGCCTAAAGTGAATTTATTCAAATACAGATTAGCACTTACACTGAGATTAACTTGGGGTTACATTAATTATTATTTAATTTTTAATTATTATTTAAAATCAAAAATGATTTAGCTGTTTTAGAAGACAAAAGCAAGAAGAAGAGGAAAAAAGAAGTGCCCCTTATCAGCTTTCAGCGGGGTTACCACTTCGTGATAGCTAGAACTCATTGGGAATTATAGGGCAAGGCAAGCAGTAAGTGCTGCTTCACAAGGAAAGAGGAATATAGAAGAGAGAGGAATAGGAAGAGAGAGAAATAGGAAGAGAGAGAGGAACAGGAAGGGAGAGGAACAGGAAGGGAGAGGAATAGATGAAGAGAGCAAAAGGAAGAGCGAGGAAAAATAAAAAAAGAGTTGCTATCATTGGAATTGAGCGGGGCTACCACTTCGTGACAACTAGAACTCTTTGGGAATTATTGTGTAATGCAAGCGATAAGTAAGCCTTGATAATTTCAGAGGCTCTTGATAATTGCAACACCTATTTTTATAATTTTTATATCTCTAAGCATATTGTATTTCCTGAACTATTAAAACAATAATAATATTACGAATTCAGTTTTGTTTTCTCCCGGTATACCTGTCTGTTTTTTTCATTCTTTTTTCAGGCAAGCTCCACTTGTCAGACATCTCGCATTTCTAGCCGCACCTTTCTCCGTGACCTGCCCCGACCATGCCATGCCCAATGATTGTGTGTCATTGCCCGCCGGGCAGCGCTACTCCGCCATTGTCTACACGGCCGTGTTTATGGCAGCTTCCGCTGTATTCCCGTATTCCCGTACTCGGAGAGATGTTCCACTGGGGAGCAGGGGGATCTCACACTATGCACACTTTCGCACCAAGCGAAATAAAATCAAATTTAATGCAAAATTAAGTAAACTTTCGGCGATGCCTTCTGCGGCCGGAACTGGCTCCGGATTCTCCACTTGGAGAGCCTGCTGCTACTTTGCTCGTACCACTGCGGCTGTTTGTAGTTTGTTTATACCGAGTACTAAGTCTTAGAGGCACAGGGTATGTTGGTTTCCCGGTTAAGTATAGTTTTTTACGTTTATTTTTTAGGTAAAAAATATAACTAAATAAAAGGATTTATAGAAGTTTAATTTACCAACAATTTTCCTATAAAGAGGTAGCTTAGCTGGAACGCCCATAAGTATGCCACTCTTTTCCTAAACCCCGAGAGCCGGGTATTTTATTGTCGGGACTCTCTGCAAGCTGTCTTTGCTGGCGTTTTTATTTTTGGCATCTTTCAACTTGTAGCCGCAGCTGGCACGAACGAAACGAAACGAAAAATTCCCAACTTCAGCCCCCTCCCCAACTTCAGCCCGCCGCCCATGTCTGCTCTGCGTCTTATTTAATTTGGAAGGCCGCCGCATGTTCGTTGACTTTATTTGCTGTATGTAATAAAATTAAAGCCCTTTAGCTATTGTACTTTTTCAACAAAAAAAAAAGAAAGCCAGAAAAAAAAGGAAGGCAGAAGAACAAATTGTATCTGTACACACACGCACCGCACTCGCACACACACACGCACAACCAACGAGCCATGAATGCAGACTCTTAGCCCGGAATATGGCCATTAAGTTGGCCTTTTTACGACCATCCTCGTAGTGGGGCATCCCCCATATAGTTGGGGGATATCCATATATATATACGTATATAGTATATGCATCCAAAGCCGCAGTCATGTCGGGATTGCGCCTTCAAATCTGACTGGGGCTTGTGTTTGTGTTGGCCAAGTTTTTGGACGGCCATCACTTAAGTTTAGGCCGGGATAATGAACTCTCGTCTGGCGTTTAAAAAAAAAAAGTAACAGGATGAATTACCACTGAGCTGGTAATTACATCGCTTTCATATTCGTGCAGTCAGTGTTTGTTTTGTAATTTGCCAAATTAATTTTCCAGCAAATGCTGCTCAGTCATCGAACATTGTGCAAGTCACACACAATTACAATTGGTTTTGGAGCCAAGTTGTTCGATAAAGTTAAGGAAAAATCAAGAAAAATAATGGAAAATATCTAGAAATCAACATTACTGTTTAAAGAGGCAAAGGCTTTGATTTGTACACTAATTTGATTAAAAAAATCGAGCTTAGATTTATTTAAGAGTTTTGAATAATTAAAAACAGTTTAAAGAGCAAAGTAATCACAGAAATAATTTCCTGACTCTGTAGAAAATATTCTTAAACCGGAGGAGAGAACTCTCTCTTTTTAGCCCAAGAAATTCACTTAAATAATTTCCTGCCTCTGAGAAAAAATTGTATTTAATTTTTTAGCCCATGAAATTTACTGGAATAATTCCCAAACCTTACAGAAAATATTCTAAACCCAGAGGAGAAAGTTTATCCATTTTTTTAGCCCAAGAAATTTACTTAAACCTTTACCAAACCCTATAGAAAATATTCGAAACCCAGAGTATAAGGTTTATTCAATTTTTTAGCCCATGAAATTCACTTAAATAATTCCCTTGCTCTGTAGAAAATATTCATAAGCCGCAGGAGAGTGTTAATCCAATTTCTTAGCCCAAGAAATTCACTTACCACCTTCTCAACTCAATAAGACCGACTTATTTAATTTACTAACCCTATTTAACCTACCTTCAAGAACTGTTAAAAGATTCAAGTCGAGGACTCTCATATATTATAAATAAGATAAATAAGGGGCGCTTATTGAACCATTTCCCATTGGGTTTTCATTTAAAAATTCATAAGACCCAAACAACTTAGGGAACTTCAACTGCAATATGTCAAATATAATCGATTTTTAATGCTGAGCTAACACGTCTTTGTGGGTTCAGAAACTGATATAAGATGCAGTTCGAGGGCAACAGTTTTAGAGGAAGTTTTTCAGCAAGTTTCTATTTGTTTTTTGATTAAGAAATTGATCGAAAGCTAAGTTGATATTTTATAATTATATTATATTATTTGACAAAATATGTACTCACCTCCACAGTGATCCTTGAAGTCATCGCAGCAGTCGCCAAGCTTGAGGCAGGCATGGTCGCAGTAGCAGGGCTTGTCGCTGAGATCCTCGATAATGGCATTGATGGGTGCCTTCTGGACAACGCAGGATGAGTCGCGGCCATTGCAGCAGAGCTGGGCCTCGCGACAGGACCCGCCGGCCACGATGGTCAGCCGCTGGCCGGGCAGGACAAAGGCCAGCAGGAGCAGCAGCATTGGCTTCGTCTTTGCTTCCGACATCTCTCTCGCTCTCACTATCGAATATCGAATATCTAGTCTGCGGTTTTGGCCTGCGGATTTGAGTTCTTGTCACAAATACACACCGCACACTCCACACACACTCTGCACACACACGACGCCCCTCGAAAACCCACTCGTATTAGTATTCAAATGCAATTTACGCCCAAGAGCGGAAATTAAAACTAAAATTGAATTATGGCCGGCAATTCGAATGCGAATTTCGAGGGCCAACAAAGGAGGCATCAGGACAGGGAACAGGGAACACAGAGCTGGGAGAGCATAGAAAACAAAACACAAAAATCGACAACGCACAAATATGAACTTTAAACACGGCAAGCGAAATCAAAGTAGGTCGCAGGACCAGGACTAGGACCAGGACTAGAACCCGGGTGGGGTGATGGTAACCTGCTACCTTTTGACTGTAAATCAATGCCGCCGAAGGGGAGTGGCTGGCTAGTCTGCTTTGCATAAAATATTGGGCAAATGGCGTAACCAACTCCGCCAAATCCATCCCAGCTCGAGGGCTCTATACTTCCAACTCCTCTGCTCCCGAACTCCCAGCTATTGCCGTGTCCGGGATAATAAAACAAAGACTTCAATTTTCATAAATCGTGTTGCCAAAGCGAATCGCAACAGACAGCGAGCGAGAATTTATATTAACAGCTGTGTCAGCGCCCAAGTCCTCGCTCTCCTCCAAATCCCACACAGCGACAAAAATATAATATAGCAGAAATAATTTTCAAGTTTCAAATTATATTAATGAGGCTCTTTCGAGGACAAAAGTTTTATTGTTTTCAATTTAAAATTAGAACAAAATATATAAGATTTTATTTCAAATGTCGCATTAAGTCTTTCCTATTTCAGAAATATTTTAAAGATTTCAGGTGATATTAATAAGAGCCATTTTAAGCCTAAAATTTTAGTTTCCAATTGAATACTTGAAAATAGTATATAAAATATATTTAAAATACTTTGGCGACCGTGATTTTCCGTGGATATATTTTATAAATATCTTAAAGCTTCCAGGAGTTATTAACAAGAGCCTTTGCAATCCTACAAGTATTTAGGTTTTCAATAATATTTAAAAACACATTTCAACTACTTTTGGGACCCTGATTTTCTTCTCGTGCAATCCCTGGATTGTCGCCGTAAGTCTTCCACGTCTCCACGTGACCCGGATGATTCAATCCACTCGTAAAGTGGCCCAGCTCCGGGTGTGTCCGGGTGATTTAAGCAGTCGCACTCAATCGCGATCGGAGCTGGAGCCTGAGCCGGAGCCAGAGCCGGAGCCGGAGTGATTCCCCTGCCATGTTTATAGCCAGCCAAGTGGGAATAACAGGGTAACAAAGTGAATTGCAGCCGGGTGAAAAGCGAAAAGCTGACCCACTCCCAGAGAGGCAGTCAAAAATGTGGCGGGAAATACGGCGGAAAATCAATCGGTAAAAGTGCCTAAGCCTGTCCCCGATACTCCTTAAAATTAAGTGTAAACAATATAGTTAAAACCTTTTTTTAAGCTTAAACAATATAGTTAAAACCTTTTTTACACTTTGTTTACACTTAATTTTAATTTAATATTTAATAACCTTATATTAACTATTAAATTGAATAATTACTAAGGGTTTAATTGGTTAAAAAAAAAAAGATGGCTCTAAACAGGTGCAAAAAGTTTATTTAATTACTTTGGTAGTTTTTTTTTTTTATTTTATTAAGCATGCCAACTCTTTGTCTGTTTTTTATAAGAGAACCAAGTTCAATTTTAATAATAAAGGTAAATGTAAACATTGTGAGTTAAATTAAAGTCCCTTAAAAATTTTTTAAACAAATTATATTTGATTTTGGCATAACCAGTGAATAGTTCAATGAGTAAATATTTTTGAGACGGCTCTAAAAATTAAATAAATATGTATTAAGACTATTTAGAACTGCTTCAATGAGTAAATATTCTTTAAACGGTTCTAAATATAAAATAAATATGAATTAAAACTATTTAGACCTGCAATTTCCATTTGAAAACTGTCAATCTTTTGGGGAAAACCACAACAAAGGCCCAGGACTTGGAGCTTTTAAATGTTTTTTTGGCGCAGGACTTTGAGGACGAGAGGCCCGAAAATAAATATTATGTGACGCTGCTTCGTCTGCATGAGGGCAAATAAATTATTTTGTAAGCGACGGCGACCCGCAGAAACAAAAAAAAAAAAAAATACACAAAGAACACAAAAAAGAAAAAAGAAAAATCCCAACACACACAGCCAAGAAGGGACGACAAAACCCTCGAATAACGGCGAGGGGAGCCCCGAAAAAACAAAGAAAACTAAATTTGCGGCAAAAATATTCGCCACTCTGCTGTGTGTGTGTGCATGCGTGCGTGTGTGTGTGTGTGACAGCACGCGACATAAATGTTCTTTAATGATTAATAACTTTTCACTCCTTTTCGCGCGCACAAGCGTTTCAAGTTTCACTCAACAGAACCAAAAAAAAAAAAACGAGAGAAGAAACAACAAAACATCAAGGACGTCCGCCCAAGTTCCATATCAAAATCCAATAAACCGCCGAGCGATCCTTGTCACGTAAACAACAGCAAGAACAACAACAACACACGTGTTGACAGCGCCTGGCTTGGCCAGGCTTACGTCCGCCAAAACTAACGGTTTCGCTTACGGTTTTTTCGTTACGTTCTCAGCTTCGATTACGTTTCGATTGATTCGCGTTACGGTGCGCGCGCTACGGAAGCCGGTCGACGACTGTGCCCTCCGCCATTCGTGCCTTGAGTTATAAAGGCTCGGCTCGGCAGCGACTGCGACGCCAGCTCCTCGGCTCGTCTCGTGCCTTTGGCTGAGCTCGGCTTTCAGCTTGCGCTTTGCAGTTGCGCCGTAGTTGTAGAAAGCCGGTTGTTGTTCTTGCACTTTGCATCGAGTTCTTTGTAGAATTCGGTGGGAGAATAGGAGAATAGAGTGGAGAGCGCAGTGATGCCCAAGCCATACATTGGCATGTTAGAAGTGCATGTGTGTGTGCAAGAAACTGATTGCTGGGCTAGATAAGACAAAATATAGAGCTATTTACCGCTAAAAATGGCTTAATTTAGCTAAAATTAACAATTTGTCAGCACTGATGGAAGGTAAACATTGTGCGGACCGTAGTCCGTGTCCATTGCTGACCCGCCAGTCGGGGTCGTGGGCAACACTGGTGGAGAGTGTAGAATTCTACCAGAGGGATGCCACAGAAATTGCTGTTAACTTGAAATCATTAAAATTTACGCACTATTTAAGCCTTTTTGATAAGAAGCCTTTTACAAGTAATTATGGAAAAGAAAATATTTAAAAAACTGAAAATTAAGTCATAAAAATTTGGAAAATTATGATTAATAATAATAAAGCCACTAGGCCCATGAACAAAGGTTATTTAAGGAATACAATCAGCCGAGCTCCGGTTAATATAATAAAAAACTGACAATTGAGAAACAAAATTAATATAATTAATCACAATAAAGCCACTAATAACATTAACTAATATTTATATTTCCTAAATAAATACTAATAAATGTATTTAGTGGCTTAATTATTATTTATTATATTATTTTCGTTAATAATAATTTAGTGGCTTTTTTTATCATATTATTTTCGTTAATAATAAAATATTTAATGCTTGAAATCACTATGCATAAAGTTGATCTCTTTAAAAATCAATATTCTCAGAGATTCGAATTACTTTTTGGACCAATCAAAGCTAAAAATATTCATAACTAATCAAAAACAGCCTTACTTTCAATTTGAAAAACTATTCTTTCCTAGATATTATTAACAAATCTGCTTAAGTATATACACAAAAAAAAAAAAAAACATTTTATGTCTGGTTCTTGGCAATATTTTATTTTTAATTAGATAAGATTTTAATGGCGAATCGAAAAATGTTCGACATTTGTCTATGAAATTTGGCCAAAGGATGCTCTCAAGAGTATTTGGATATTTAAATCGGTATTTTTACACCCTGCTAGATTGTAATAACTTGTATAATAATTTCTAATATCTATTTAAATTTTGATATCAATCACGTATTTACAAAAGTTAATTCCAAAAATTCCGAAAGGAAACATTACGCTGGAAACTGCAATTAAATAATTAAGGTAAAGCACAGCACCGCCTAAGTGCAATCATCCTCGAATCCCAACTGAATCCCCACTGAATCCTGGCAAGTAGTCAGCATCATCATATTCCTTTCTAATGTCCCGAATAAATCCAAATAAAGTGCTGGGTAACCCATCTGAAATTTGGGACAGCCGGCGGATGCATTTACCTGCGTCAATTACAGCCAACTTAACGTTGGACTTGGCACTCTCGTCCTTCCGCCCGAGTGTGTGCGAATGAGTGGGCGCATGTGGTGGTGTTAGTGTAGGTGTTGGTATGTGGGCCAGGTTCCAGGATACTAACGGGGGCGGAATGCAGTTAACTGGGCCTGGCCCAGACTATGGAGTCAAGCTGACATACTTGCATAGATTTGGAGGCAGTGAATCGGCAAGTGAGGAGAACGGCGACGGCGGCACGGGGATCCTGCTGGAATGGTGACGGGGAGTGACGTTTATGCTGACACCGAAAGTCATCAACAACAATATACAGTTTCAAGAGAAGTACACTAGGGAAAATAACATTGGAGTGGTGTGCAGTTTGAAATACATTACTTAAGGCACTATGAATAAGAACTTGGGAATTATAAGGGAAAAATAACAACAACAAGATGTGATGTGGTATAAGTGTGATCTAATAGATATAAGTTATAAATAATAAATTTGAATAATTGTAAAGAAATCCTTTTTTTATACTTTAAACTTTAAATAGGCAAAGAAATAATATAGAAAAACAATGTACACTTTAAAACAGCTAAGAAAATAAATTAATTTAAAATATAAAAATAATAATATAATAAGAATATTAATAATACATTTTTTATATATGTACTTATGTATTTTAGTTATTTATAATAAATGAATGTTAAATTAAATTATCCTTTTTTTTACTTTACACTTTAAACAGATAAGGAAAAATATATAAAAATAATGTACACTTTAAAATAGCTAAGAAAAAAATTAATTTAAAATATAAACATAATGATAATATTAATAATACATTTTTTTATATTTATGTATTTTAAATGTTTATAATAAATTGTTTTTAATTTAGTTACTTATTCTAAAAATAAGCCTTCAAATAATATTTCCCTTCATTAACATTTAATATCTATTTCTCCTTGTGTGGCAACAGCTTGGGCCGCCTCCTTGCCCCTGCTGACTGGCAAATATTTGCCGCATAGGCAAACTTGTGCCACTGCCCCTGGGCACCATCCCATCCACCTCCAGCTCCAGCTCCTCCGCCGCCGTCTAAACAGCCACTGCCACTTCATCGTGGGCCTCCGATTCGGCCGGGTTTCGGCGAAGGTTTCGCTTTGTTTGGGTGTCGCGCATTTGGCGCGCCTCCAGGCGAGGCAAGTGCTTCCTGGCGGCGGGGGAGCAGAGCGGGAGGAGGAGCCGATTCCGAATCCTCGTGGGCTCCGGCTCCGTGCGTCTCGTTTCCGCTCCAGATCATAAACAAAGCGAACGCGTGCGAGGCTATGTATGTACATAAATACATGCAAATTTGATGTCACTCTGTGCCGTAAAGTCACCAATACAAGACCCCTTAACCCCAACCCAACCCAGCCTTAACACCCAACACCCACAACCCTCACCCCAAACAAACCGTTTCGACACTTCATGTAGCCCTGCGGCCATTTGGCATTGCATACTTTTCGCCTGCACTCTCGGCCAGCGTGGGGCTCGGGTTCCCCTTTTCTTTATTTTCGCAAAAGTCGCATTATTTTCGAGTCGAAAAGTCTGGCGAAAATATATGCTAAACACACATTAAAACAGCTCTTGTGTTTGCCTTCGCTCAATAAAAGTTAATTTTAGGTGGCATTTCCCAAACAAACACATTTTATAATAGAGAAACACATATTAGGCAAACACAAAAATGGGAAATTAAAATGGCAAAGAGCGTTGACAAATATTTGCAGATACTTTTCAGGGTTTTCAGAGTTTTTTGTGTGTGTTATTTTAAGGCCTATGCAAATTTAACAAAATAAATTAAAAGCCCCAACTAAAGGCGGACCATGGTCAGCAGTTTTTATATTGATTTAATATTTAAATGGGACTCTTAGCTAACTTAATTTAATTAAAAGGAGTTGTAGACATTATTTACTTTATTTTTTTATTATTTTTATCCATAAAAAGGGTATCTACGAAGCGTTGCCAAAGATCTAGATCATTTCCGATGCTATTCTGGCCTTAGGCAAATGCAATAAAAACAATTAAAATCAGAAGCAGAAGCAAAAGCACTAGCAGGAGCCGCATTGGCAACAAAAGAAGCAACATCAACCTGCAACTAAAAAGCCGCCCCCGGCCACATTTCCAAACTAATTGAAATGCCCTCGCTGACACGAGGTACAAGGTATGAAATGGTGACAGCTCTCTCAGCCCACACACACACACACACAGCTTGTATAAAAAGGAATATTGCATAAATCGTAGAATTTTTGGAAATATATCAAACGGGATAGTTAAGTCGGCTTAAGTTTTCAACTGACAGGCCAGAGTTTGTGGCCATCGGAAAAGCAATTTTATTTATTATTGGTCTCGGAGTCGGAGAGTCCAGAGTCTAAAGTCCACCAGCACACATCCCCTTCTAATCGGAGCTCATATTCCCCGGCAGATTTCAGGTGGGGATAAATTATTAAGCTGGCCCAGACGTGTTCGCATTCGAGCATAAATTGAGAGCACTTCTCGGGATGTGTTGGCCATGCCATTTGCTATTACAATAATGTCCTGCCAAACTCATTGCTATTCCCTTTGTCTCGCCAGCTCTCGGCCAGTGAAGGGAAATTAACCTGACTCACCTGAGATTCTGAGAAGTCGGTACGTAAGAGTTAAGACCTGCCTCGTACGTACAGTCAGCAGTGGGTAAGTGTTACCTTTTAACGAAATAAACGTAATTAATTAGTTCAAATATTAACATTGAATCAAGTAAAGAAGCTACTGTCTATTTATGCTTTATTTATCCATTTTATTTTCTTTATTTATTTAATGTCACACACTTCCTAGCTCTACAAACTTTAAAAATTATATAAAAACTGCTTTGGTCACACTCTATCTTAAGAAAACTTAAATCCAACATGGCGGTATGCACAAAAAATTATGGCCAGTTGGCCACACTTCAATGTTGCACATTATTTATTTAACTTATACAAAATCAATTTATTATTTATTATTAAACTATGCTTGATTATCGATTATAAGTATCGATTGCTATATTATTATCTACAATTATTGTTATCGATTATTAATATTATTATCGATAAAGAATATTTAGTTTTTCTTTTATTTTTAAACTTACCTAATTGAATTATTATTTATTATTATTATTATTAAACTCTATTTATCAATTATTAGTATCGATTACTTTTTTTATTATTACTATAGATTTTTATTATTATTAGAATCGATTACGTACATATATATTTTCTTAATACTTATTTATTTATTTTTTATCGAGTATTCAAGTATTGTTATATCGGTAATAATTATATCGATAATTATATCAATATTTATTATCGATTAACAATCAATACCAATTATATCTGAATCTGAAAGGACTTATTTCAGGCTCCTTTTTAAATTGTTTCCACTGTAAGAATCCTTGCTTGCTCTTACAATTAACCCATGATATGTAATGGTGTTTGTCAGAAAACTTAAGCCTTTAGCTCGAATTTGCTATGTTGCACTTAAAAAAAAGAGAGCATAGTAATTAAATTATAATATAATTATATTTTCCAATTTATCTCTTTATAATTAAACCAAAAAAATATCTTACAACCTCAATTAAATTTAATATGTAATTATTTTCAAGGTACTTATCTTGTCCTCACAGTGTAAGCAAAAGGTAATCGGGTTATGGTTAAAATAGGCAGGAACAATGGAACAACAAAGGATTTCCAATGCGCTTTTGACTTGTGGCCCAAATCGAAGCGTATTTACTCGGTGATAATTAACTCCCTTCTTGGCCCGAAATGTGCATTTGAGCCAGAGACCAATGAAAGCATTAACACGGCCCAAGAAAATCAATTAATGCTTGACTGGGCCAAGGCAAAATAATATCTACCTAAGACCCAAGATTTGAGCAATTAAATGAGAAATATCTTTATGCCTCGAAACTGAACATTCCGCACAATAAGCTATTTTTATAATTAAAATCCAAGCAGTATCCTGTTGCATTTCGCACTAATTGTTTGCCAGCCTGTCCAAATTAAATTGATTTATTTTGTGGTACAAAAAAATAAATACAAACAAGAGAAAAATGAGAAGTGAGAAGTGAGAGCTCTATCGAGATACATTTTCCTGGCAATTTAACGCAACTTGACAGTGGCATTGCCGCCGCAAACTTTTAATCAGATATACAGCGGCGGCGGCGTTGGCTCTCGGCGGACTTGTGGCCAAAATGTTTTCAATATCATAAATTTTTAAAAATATCAACTGGCTGTAGGAGCGTGTGCTTGTGTGTGTTGAGTTATTTGAATGTGTGCCAACACAACTTGGGCGTAGCGCCGAGGAACGCGGCCGCGTTTTTCCCGATTTTCGACATTCGACGTTCGACGACAACTCGACAGTTGCAATTTGTGCGTCGCGGCGGCTCGAACAACGCGTGGCCAGAATTTCCGAATTTTTCCGAATTTTCCTTGTCACTCTTCCCTAGCAATTTGCAGGCGCAATTAATTGACAAGTTGTTAAACATATCTATTAAATGAGAGGCACAGACAGAGCAGAGCCTTTAAATAACTCGTGTGCGGCGCGCGTTAAAATTATCAATTAAAATCAATTAACAAGGCGGCCCCGGCCCGGGCGGAATAAAATAAAATCAAATTTAAATACAAATAAAGCGAGATGCCGGGAAGAAAAAAAGTAAACACCACAGGTAGCGACGGTCGGGGGCTTTTGGGAGGCTGCAGTGCGGCTGCATAATTAAAAATTAATTTACCACACAGACAACGGTAAATAGTAGAAGTAAAATGTAAAGCAAATTTACATAAACACTGCGGGAAATGTGTCTTGTTTTTAAAAACTCAATTTCAGAGCCAAAACTCTCTTTATTATATAAATAAAATGTATTATTTATAGCTAAAAGCAATTGTAAAAACTAAAAGTAGAAATTGGCTGGGTTAAGAAATTTGCAAGGGAAAAAGAAACAAATCAAGTTAAGGATGAACACATTACTTATTTAAAATTTTTTATTTGTATTTTTAAGAAAGACTTCTTTGGTAGAATAAAAAATTATACAATTAAATTTCAGACTGGATTTCAGTAATATTCAATCAATAAATTCCCACAATAATGATATATTCTTTCGATATCGATTTTATCTATTTTATAATCGACTTTCTTAATTTTATTTAAATTATTTTATTTTTATCTTTAAAGAAAAACTCTCAAGTCACTTTTTTGGCAGAATACAATTTTTAGTCTCAAAATTAAGGCTGAATTTCCCTTATATTCAATCTATAAATCGCTCCAATAATTATTATATTTATATATTATTTCGACATCGATATCATCAATTTTATTTTCGATTTTTCTGGCCGTGCTTTGATTAATATGCGCCGTGCATATGCATATGGCCGAGCTTTTAATGACACGGCAAATAAAAGCCACGGGACTCGAGACTCCGGGCTATATCCCCCATCGAGTGCACTATAATCGGAACCCATCGAGATGTATAAAAATTCCTCAGGCAGGCATCTATTTTGGATGCTCCGCAGATTTCCAATATCTTTTCTTTGTTAGTGTTTTTTGTTTTTCTTAATTTTTTTTTTTTTTTGTGAAATCGGAGAGTGAAGAACCACTGTGCCTTTTGGTCGGTGGTGTGATTCTGATTCTGGGGGTGTTTCTTTGTTGTGTTTCGGCTTTTATTTATAACGAGCGCAATGTGCGCGCTCCTCGGCGATATTCAAAAGCGTCGCCGACTATAAATAAATCGGATATGAATGAATCCGATATATGTATGTGTAAACAGGCAGGCGTTGAGAGAGGCCAGAAATATGGAAATTGATTTTGGCCACGCGAGCGGGGGCCCCATATATCATTAGCCGATCGAACAGAATGATATATCATTTGGTTATCCGCAGAAAATATGCAAATAAATCAGATTTAGACACTTGGATCAGCTGGGATATTTAATAAGAAAATTATAGGGTTTTTGAAAGGGGAATTTTGTAGTTTTTAAACAAATTTATGTTATGATTATTGATAATTGATTACTTTGTAATAAATGATTTGAATGGTATTTAATTAATTCAAATAAATAAGATTTAGACCAGTGATGTCCAAGCGCCCGCCTCTTGTGGTTGGCAAAAACTCTGCCGGCTCTCTGCCGCTACACAGACAGTGTAAACGGTCGTGTGGCGTCGGCAAGCGTCTTCGTGTCGTTTCGGTCGCGTCGTTTCGGTCGCTTCGTGGAATTCGACAACGAAGCGCAGTGCAAAGCATTAAAACGTCCCGCACGAAGCCAACTTGGTTTTTCTCTTACGCACACAAATGCAAGTCACATGTCATTGTATTTGTGTGGACATCACTGATTTAGACACTTGAATCAGTCTGGATATTTCAGAAGAAAATTATAAAGTTTTTGAAAAGGCAATTTATAAGTTCTAATGATTTTTGATAATGAATTAGTTTGTTGTAAATGAATTGAATGGTAATTAATTGAGTGTTAAAAGCTACACTTTAATGTTTGATTTATTTATACTATTTATTTTAGCTTTGCTTATTTATTTGTTTATTAAGCCTAGAAGTAGGCTCATGAATAATGTATAGAGAAAAATTATATGATGCTGACCCACAAATTCTTATCTCCATTTATTTATTTATTTATTTTTACTTTGTCAAAGAAACAACTATAAATGGTTAGTAACCATTGATTTGGTATATATTTTTATATATTAATAATATTAAATATAAAATGATACTGGTCACAGTTTCTTATCTCCTTTTATTTATTTATTTATATTTTGTCTACGTAACTTCTATAAATTGTTAGTAATCAATGATTTGGTATATATTTCTATATATTTCAATAATTTAAAATATATAATTTCTTATCTCCGTTTATTTATTTATATATACCTTGTCTACGTAACAACTATAAATTCTTAGTAACCATTGATTATATTTGTAATTATATGTATTAATAATATATTATAAAGAGCTAGACCTAAAGTAGAATTTAAACATTCAAATTATAGTTTAAATTTCATCTAGATTTTTTCAGAACTGTTTAAAATAAACTTTATTGTTTAAAAGTGACAAATATAGACTCCTAGATAAGTCATAAATTATTTTAAAGGGTTAATGAATTTATTAACCCTTAAAGGACACCCAAACAAGGGAGCCTGGCAGTGATGGAGGATGACCAGCACTAGGCTGGGGCTACAAGCTAGTTAACTTAGTGCCGCCTTTGAGACAGTAACCATGGGAACTATCATCAGTTTAAGCAAGTGGCTAATGGAAGGTGTTGTTGATCGATTGGGACACCTCCTCCATGGTGTGTGGGTGTGTTTAAGAGGGGCGGAGGAGCACCTGTTGCGGCCAGCTGAGTGCCATTTAATTGCCAGCTGTTGACAAGGGGGTTGGGTTGGGGGTGGCTTCCTGGTCGTTCACCGAACCGAACCAAACCTCACCGAACCGCTGATTAATGAGCCAGAGCAGGGGACAGCAATTAGAATACAATTAGCAGTGGACGCCGGCCACTAATGAGCGCTCTCGTCTTCCTTCCTTCCGTTCTTGCTCTCCCTTTCCCCAGCATCATCACCGGACCAACAACAGACACCAGAAGGAACACAAGGAGCAAAAGAGGCAGGCCAAGGAGAGGAGTCCTTCACCGGAACCAGAACCCGAGCAGACCCTGCCCTATCGCATTGAAAAATCCGACATATATGGACGCTATCTGGTGGCCAGCCGGCAGCTGGAGCCCGGCGAGCTGCTCATCTCCGAGGAGCCGCTGGCCATCGGTCCCTGTGTGAGCGGCGATCCTGTGTGCCTGGGCTGTTACCAACCAGTATCACTTGGAAAGGATCAATACCGTTGTCCCACCTGCTCCTGGCCCCTGTGCAAAGCCACCTGCTCCGGCCTGGGTCATAAACATGGACACACTGCCACCGAGTGTCAGCTTTATTCCGAACGAAAGGCGGCAGCAGGGGAACTGCTCACGGATCGCGCCGGTCCGGCGGAGGTGCGTGACCTCTACGAGCTGGTGATGATCGTGCGCATCCTTCTCCTGCGCCAGCACGATCCGGAGCAGTTCGAGCTGATCTCCCGCATGGAATCCCACACGGAGGAGAGGCGGAAGAATGCCGTCCTCTGGCAGCACTACGAGGAGAAGGTGGTGCGGCGGCTGCGAGAGGAGTGGCAGCTCAAGGATCTTTTGCCGGAGCAGGTGCACGAGGTGTGTGGAATCCTGGATGTCAATTGCTTTGAGATCGGCCAGAATGGGTCTAAGGCGCGGACGCTATATCCGAGCGCCTTCCTGCTCGCGCACGACTGCCGGCCCAACACGGCTCACACGGACGACCCGAGGTCCTTTGCGATCCTGCTGCGCACCTCGCGGCGCGTGCGCGAGCGGGAAGCGCTGACGCTCAGCTATGCGTACACGCTGCAGGGCACGCTAAAAAGGAGGTCCTTCATGCACGAGGGCAAGCTCTTCTGGTGCCGCTGCGACCGCTGTGCCGATCCCCGGGAGTTGGGCAGCGATTGCAGTGCTTTGGTGTGTCCTTCGTGCAGGGAGGGCACGGTGAGGGCCATGGAACCCCTGGAGCAAGGCGGGGACTGGAGGTGAGTAGAGAAAATATATATAGAAAATATATAGAAAATATATATCCTGTATCCTCCTTAGCTGCGATCGCTGCCCTCATAAAATAGGGGCAGAGCATCTAGAGCTTCAGCTAGACCGCATCAACAATGACCTGGAGTCCATCGATGTGCATGACATTCCCGGACTGGAGAGGTTTCTGCTCAAGTAAGCACCTTCTTTTTCTCAGAGGACATACACTCGAAAGAAATCTCTAAGTTTCTAAGCTTCTACTAATTTCAAGAATCATTTTAGCCCACGTTCACTTCAGGGAGAAAGTCCTGCAGAAAGTCAGCTCTCCAACGCTTCTTCATAATAATCTTTGCTTATCTTTACTTATCTTTGATATCCTTTATTATCCCTTTTTACCAACCTGAATACCCACCCGCAGATATCGGAATGTCCTGCGACCCAACCACTATCTCCTGCTCTCGGCCAAGTACTCGCTGTGTCAGATTTACGGCCGGATCAAGGGGTATTTGCTGCCGGAAATGTCACCAGAGGATATAGCCCGCAAGGAGACCTACTGCCGAGAGTTTCTGGAAATCGTTGACATACTGGATCCCGGTCTAACGCGGCTAAGAGGTAGGGAGACCATAGATTAACTTACCTTACCTTATTATCTCTAACTCTGGCTCTGCCCCAAAAAGGCCTCATCATGTACGAGCTGCATGCCCCTGTCATGGTCTTGGCCCAGCTGGGCATGCAAATTGGACAGATCTCACGACAGGAGTTCCAGCGACGGCTCAAGGAGGTGGTGAAGCTGCTCCAGGCCAGTCGGGATATCCTGTGCCTGGAGCCCGAGGGATCCAGCGAGCACGAGATGGGAATGGCAGCAGCCGATGCCCTCATCAAAATGGGATGCTAGCCTAATATATTGAAATAATATAATAATTTATTAAAATGTATCTCAAAATAAATATAATAGATATTTTTTTTTTATAAAGGAGCTTCCTATTAAAACTATTAAAATAAAATAAAAGAACAAAAAAAACATGAATTTAATAAGCCCAGTGCTGCCAGACTAATAAAGCTGGACATATATTGCTTGCAACCGGTGGTGCTGCCAACTTGTTCGATGAAACACAGGTTTAGCTTGAACAAAAATAAAATATTAATATATACATATATTATATATAATATATTAAAATAATATAAAACTATCTTAAAACGTATTTCAAAATCAATATAATAATTTTTTTTTTTATAAAGGAAGCTTTACAAATATTTAAAACTATTAAAATAAAATCAAATGCTGCCAACCTGTTCGATGAAGCACAGATTAACTTCAACATAAACTTTATTGTCTAATAAGTCCCATGCTTATTAACCAATTGTACTTAAATGTATATACTTCTAATTATACATATATTTATTATATATTTTTTATTATTATTATGTTTTAATTTATATATTGTTTATTTATTTAGTTAATGCTTTTAAATGCCTTTAAAAAATATTTAAGCAGAGCGCAGCAAGGACAGTTATCCCATCATAGTGAGTGGTTATCCCACTCTTTTGAAAATCCGTCTCGTCATTATTGATTCCAAAACTTTAACTTCATTCAAAAAGTTATTTAGTGCTCTCGCTCCGTCTGGTCCTTGTTGCCTTGGCAGTCCCTTTTATTACAATTTTTTCCGTTTATTTTTTGAAGAATGTCAATAAGCGAAAACTCAAAGTGCTCCGGCGACGACGACAAATCAACAGTTTTGAGTTCGGGCCCAGAAGTCCGCCTCTGTCTAATTGTGTAAGCCCGGAAAAAGTCTGAAAATCTGGCGGAATTGGGATGAGCCAGCGAGCCCGAGAGCCAGAAGTTTTCCATCAACCCCAATGTTAATTAATGGACATTTTGGCATTTCACTCGATTCACCGAAGGTCGTCATGGTCGTTCCTTCAGGCTGCCTTTAAAATTGTCATAAAATCTAAAGTCAGGCGACAGCTTTAAGGTGGAAAAGCCAATGTTCATTTATAATTTTCCTTTGTCTTGGCGACAAGAAAGAAAAGCTGCCCTAAGACGGGCTGGCAAAGCAAAAACACTATTATGAATGCATTGAATTTTTATAATCATCCACAATGTGGCCACATGCAGATAAAGTAGATACACCCCCACTAGATGCACTTTTCACTGCCTCGGCTGTGCTCTGCAGGTATGACGCCCCACATATCACCACCAGGAGCCAGCTAGCAGGATCCAGGATGTATATAGTATGTACACGGATGTGTTTGCAGGCAACCAAGCAAGTATATATGGCATCACCAAGGACATAAATGAAACAAAAACATTAACAAAGTAATGCCGACTAGGGGAAGGCTAGATGCTCTTTAAAAATAATGCAAATAAAGAGAGGTTAAGATAAGGAGTTTATACTAATTAAAAAATATTTAGTTAAATTAATAAAATATTAACAAAAGCTAAAGTTACTTCTAATTTCAATGAATAATAATGGAAATTTATATTTAAATTGGGCAAAAGACCAGTGTTGCCAAACTAATGTAGCTAGGCCAGTGCTACCAGGCTAATAAAGTGGTGCTGTATTGTCTAATAAATATAAATAAATTTAAATTAAATACAGGCTTACGTAGAGGGTTAATATTAAATAAAAAATTATAATCAGGAGCCTGAGGAATATGAAAATTTATATTTAAATTAAGCAAAGCAAAGGTTGTGAATAATTACAATTAAAAATAATGGAAATGTATATAAGGCAAGGCTAAGGTTATTCCTAATTCGAATGAAAAATAAAAGTAAGTACAGGTATAAAAGTAATCAGGAGACTAAGGGATAAGGGAATTTATTATTAAATTAACCAAATCCAAGATTAAACGTTATTTCCAATAAAAATAATTTTAAATAATAATTAGCTTATTTAAACCCTATAAAAATAAAAATAAATACGAGTCAAGGTAAGGAGTCAATATTAATTTAATAATATATACACAAAAATACTAAGGGATAAGCAAATTTATTATTAAATTAAGCAAAGCAAAGTTTGTTCCTAATTTCCATTAAAAATAATTTTAAATCCATTAATTGCTAATCTTATAATTAATTAGCTTATTTAAACCCTAAATACAGCCTCAATTTTCTTATTCCAACTTCTGCTTTTGGGGTTAACCTCATTTACACAGCGCATAAGCCCTACTTTTGGCCTAGGGTGAACCACACAAAAAGCGGCTAGAACTAAAAGCGTACGATAAATATAAATTGCATTGTGCAATAATCTTCAAAGTGCAACAAAGTAAAAAAACAACAGCAACAACAATGGCTACAAGAAGCACGACAAGGCAGCTAAGACACACAAACACTGACACGGACACACACACACATACAGTACACACCTACAGCGACACCGACACCGACACATATAAGGACACACAATGAGATGTTGCCGCATAAAGCCACATAAAAAATAAGAAGGAGCAAGGAAGCGCAGTGCCAGGATGTGGCAGCCGCACACAAAGTAAACGAGGCGGCGGATGGTCCAAGGGGATATGGCTCTGGATCTGGATCTGGAGAAGGTAGTGGCTCCTGGTCCTGCCACAAAGCCAAAGACATTGGCGTGGCAGCCGGGGGAGTCGCCTCGCATCGCCTTAAAAAAGAGCGCCAGCCAAATGACTCGTAATTGTTTGCAATTTCCCTCTCGCTCTCATTGTGTGATTTCGTCGCCAGTTATTGCAGTCAGTCAGGAGTCGTCCTGCGTCCTGCGTCCTCTGCCCTGTGTAAACAAAAAGCTCAATGCAGGTACAGTTGAGCCCGATATATGTGTATGTATCTGGGCAATCAGCTTAAGTTGTTGTCGCCAAGTTGAAAGAAAACAATTTCCGCCATCGAATGCAGCTTTGCTTGGATCTCCGATGGCATTTATAATATTTACTAAAAAGGAGCAACTTTAGTTTCATTTATTTGGGTATGAAATTTGAAATAAATATTTTAGAAATATATAAATAGATATATATATAAATATGCATAAATATATAAATAGAAATAGAAATATAAAAATATGCATTATATATTGTAGAGAGTTTATTAAATTCGTTAATTTAAGGCTCTTCAGCAGCAATAGCGCTTTAAATATCTGGGCTCTATAATTCCCATCGGGTTCTGGCTGAAAGCTGGTGATAATCACATTGAATATGGAAGCTGATCAGTATAGGGAAGAGAGAGAGAGAGAGAGAGAGGGAAGAACCAGGAAACGGAATGGGAAGAGCGAGAGATGGAAGAGCGAGAGATGGAAAAGAGAAATAGGGAAGAGAGAAAGAGAGGTAAGATACATAGGTAAAATAGAGAGGTAAGATAGAGAAGTAAAATAGAGAGGTAAGATAGAGAATAAAGATAGAGAGGTAAGATAGACAGGGAAGAGACAGAGAAAGGGAGGAGACAAAAATGGAAGAGAGAGAGAGAGGGAAAAGAGAGAAAGAGATAGGGAAGACAAGGAGTATGAAGAAAGAGAGATAGAGATAACAGATTACCTTTACATTGACATATTTGGATTTTTTTTTTAAATTTGTTATTACAAAAAAATAAAACTTCAAATTATTAATAATATTGCAATTTATATATTTAAATTATTTACCTTATTTCTATTACTACATAGTACCATTGTTTTATTTATATTACCTTCCCCTGTTATATTGTTATATCTATGGTATATTACGCTCTCCTATCTAGCATACTTGTGCTCCCTGGCACTAACAATCCCTTTAAGAACGCGACGCCTCTGCCTTTTTGGACCGCAACATTATGGCAGCTAACGGTAAGCCGATGATGCCGAGTATCTTTTGTATTTACTTCAGCGCCACAGCAAGGATGCGGCGAGGATGCGGCAGCGACAGGCACCAGGACAAGGACAAGCCAGAGGGAGAACAGGAAGCTGGCAAGATGGAAGGCAGCTCGGTGGCTCGTTGGCTGTGTGGCTATCAAAAGTGTTGCTTATTAAAATAAAATTTATTGCTTGTTTGCAGATAAAAATGAAGACAAGACTGCAGCTCTGCATCTGCTCGGTAAAAGTGTTAAAACGATAAGCGGAAACAGGAAGCAGCCCAGCAGGAGGATATCTCCAAGGACAACAGCTTCCCAAAAAAGCAACCCCCCTAATGAGAGAAGGAGGAGCAGCTACTTGTCCAGCAACTTTCGACCCTTTTTCAAGAGGCTCTGTCTAGACGAAAAATCAAAAGAGTGACAGCACCAAATTCGAGAGATTCCAAACTAAGTTATGGACCAAGTGGCAGCCTAACCACCTGAAAAGCACTGGGAGAAGGTAAAAAGGGTTGCTAAAAATAATAAATAAAATAAACTAAAGGAAAAGGGTTGATAAAATAATAAATAAAATAAAATTAAATAGATTTTGGCTCAAAAAATAAATATAAAAGCACTGCAAAAAGTAAAAAAGAGTTGAAAAAATATTGAATAAAATTAATTAAATTTTAGCTCTAAAAATAAATAAAAAAGCACTGGGAGAAGGGAAAAAGAGTTGATAAAGTTGTAAATAAAATAATATGAAATAGATTTTGGCTCAAAAATAAATAAGAAAATTCTTAAAAATACTTTGCTTTCTTGTTTCGATTTTTAGTTTCTATATTTCCAGATCAATACCATCTCAAGCCGCACTTCATCTATGTGACAGAATAAAAGCTTATTGCGAGAAATACAGAGTTAATTAGCCTTAGATTTAGGGTATATTTCTTAAGACTATATATTGGTTATGGGTGATTATAATACAAAATCATTCGCTCAGTGTGACGAGGCAAGTTGTCAAGTTCACAAATCGCAGAATAATTTGATTCGCCGGCATGTCCTTTTGCTCCTTCCTCCTTCCTCCTCCCACCCTTAGTAGTTGTTGTAGACAAACTCGCTGAGCAGGGAATTGCTGGGCCCATCGCCGCCCGTGGAGCTGGAGCCGGAGGAACCGGCGGAGCCCGTGGAGCCGTCGCGCAGCAGGCGATGACGGAAGTGCATGGTGCGCAGGCGCTGCATCCGACGCTTCAGGTTGCAGTAAACCGGACAGCAGTCGGGGAAGGGCTTGTACATCAGCTCCTCCTCATCGCCCTGCTCGCACTGCTCGGGCAGGATGTCCAGGCAGCTGGAAGAGAGCAGAGAGCATTAGTTCTGGCAGGGATTCGGGCGTAGGGACTTGGAGTTGGGGATGCACATGCTCTAAGCTAGTTGGACTCAACACTACTCATTCGGCCTAGACATTTTTTCCACTACGAAAATAGACCTGGAGCGGGGCATAATGTGATTGTTCTCGCAGAAGAGATTGGAGCACAGGCTGAGAAGGACGAGGCGGCGGGGCAGGAACTTGGACTGCTCCCACATGCAGCGACGATAGGTTCCTGATGTAAGAAATATATATATAATAAATATATACGATATAGAAGGAGCTGGGCTTACTCAATACACTGTTGTCGGCCTCCCCCGAATCCTCCTGCGTATTGTAGTTGCGCTGCAGCTGATAGTGCTTCATGTGGAACTGGCCAAAGCCAAGGACGCCCACGAGGGCCAGGCACAGCAGGACCCAGATCTTCTCCAGCTGGTACATCTCGATGTGGTGCGGCGACTGGCGACTGGGTGCAAACTACGCGCTAAGCTCACACCACACAGCCACCGTCATTATTACGTATACGCAACGTCTGACGGTGGCCGCTGTGTGTGTGTGTGTACTTTTCAATTGCCCTGGCACTTGATTAAATCAAGAATAAAATTGCATTGCAAATTTTTGCGTTCTCGTGTGATTAATGCCCCCAATCCCCAGCCAAAGCAATTCCCAGCCCAGGTCCAGGTCCAGGTCTCCCACCTAATGTGAGAAAAGCCCAGGGCCCAGAGCCCAGAGGCAGAGATTGGACCGAAACCGAAAACGAAACAGTTTGTCATAATAATCGTTTGTTTTTTCCCAACCATCGCCATAATAATGTCAAGTGCAAGTGTTTTGTGTTGTTTGACGAGTGTGTTCTTTGTTGTGTGTATTGTTTGGTGTGTGTCCAACAATAAAACACAATTGCTATCGGCTTGTTTTGTTTTCATCTTTTTTTTTATAAGAGAAATAAACAAAATTAAAAGAATTTAGCAAGGTAACAATTTTCGGAATAAAATAAATTAAATAGGAAATAGAGAAACCCTTTTAAATACAAATACAATAGATTTGGAATATTGGTTTCTACATAGATAGAAAGCTTAAGAATATTATTATAAAATATCTAAGTCGAAAATTTAAAGGATTATTAATTGAACCTTTTATATGTAAAAAAACAAAATTCAAACGGCAAAGTACAATTTGTCGGAATAAAACAAATTAAATTGAAAATAAGGGAATCATTTGAAATATAAATTTAAAAAAATAGGAGTATTAGTTTTTACATAGATAGAAAGCTTAAAAATATAATAATTGAATGTTGTTGTTTTTGGTTTTTATTAAATATCTAAGTTAAAATTTTAAAGGATTATTAAAAGAACCTTTAAAATATAAATAAAACATCATGAAAATTAATTGTTACAGCTACGTAAAACAATAAAAAAAAAAATAATAAAGAAAACCTTTCAAAAATAAATACAAAAAAAAATTAAAAATTACTTTTTACATAGCTAAAAGGCTTTAGAAATATATTATAATTTAAAGTAAAAAATTTTAAAGAATTAGCAAAATATCCTTTCAAGTGTAAATAAAAATTCAGGAACATTAATTTTTAAAGCTGAGCTAAGCTTACAAATATTATTTAAAATTACCAAAGATGAAAATATAAAAAAACTATTTATTAAATATTAACAAACGAGTTCTAGTATTTGTTTATAAATATAATTTAGTTATTTTTCCTTTTGTTTATATATTTACTGACTTGTTTAGTTTAACTTCCCTATTAAAAAAATTATTATTATAAAATATATAATATCTCAAAAGATTATTTTAATTCAAAATAAAAAATTAGGAAAATCTAATTTTTACAGCTAGGCAAAGCTTTAAAATATTATTATAAATTACCCAAAATGAAAATTTAAATAGCTTTAATTAAATATTAAGTAGTAGTTGTCTATGAAATGTATTTTCTTATTTTTCTTTTTGCTTATATATTTTTTTATATATTTAGTTATTATCCCTTTTGTTTATATATTTAGTAGCTTCTCTAGCTTAACTTCTCTATTAAAAAGACCATCCATTGACTTCCCTTTGACCCACAAGGACAAAAGTTCACACAGAGCGTTAGGTCCTGCCATATATCCGCAGGATGCAATGCAAGTACTTGTAACCCATCTGTTTCCCTCCCCTTATTTTTTTAGGGCCAAAGGGAGGCGTGGTCTGTCAACTCATTAGCTGGGTCTTTAGACCCCGCCCCAGCTCCCCTCTGACAGCAGAAAAAAAACCTTAAGTAGCTTAAAAGCTTTTTTCCCAGCGCTGTCTCTTTCAGAACAGCAAACTTGTGCGATGCATTAGAAAAATAATGTCTCAGTTGGTTACAAGTTGCGAGAAGGGTTTAAAATATAAATAAATAATAATGAATATATATACTCGTATGTTTATAGTGGATAAATGTCATTAGGGAACCTCGCTTATTTTATAGATAATTTGAAGGCCCTGCCACGTGCGAGAGAAAGCTAAATGAATTGGCAAATCTGTTGCACTCACCTCGATTTGGAGAGTGGGGATTAGCCCAAAGTTTTTGAAGGCAGCAGCTGCTCCTCCGAGGAACCTGTAAATGGATAAACAGGAGGAACTGGAGATGGAGCTGCTCCATCCAAGCCACAAGCTGCAGGGCGGCAGTTTGGCCTGGGAAAGTAAAAGTTTCATCTCTCTCTCGGCCTTCTCGAATCGCTGCACGCACTAATACTCGACGGAACTTTGCCTCGGTAGCTCTGGGAAAATTTCTGAAAAACTTCGACTGGGAAAACTGCCACTTCAACTCCGAACTCCAACTCCTTGGATCGAAAGGAATAAGAAAGCGCAGCGGCGGCGGCAGCGTTTTATTTATACTCGACGCTCGCACACTTTCAACTGTCTGCAAAATCGTATAAATAATTTCTTGGCATCTTTTCTTTTGCCATTTTTGAAGCATCCACTAACGAAAATGATTACAAACTTTGCCCCAAATGACATCGTAAAAAGTTAAATAAGTTTTACGCAGCGCAACACGATAAGTGCTAGCGAATTCCACGCGTAATTGCATTTCGAATATTTATTTGTCAGAGTTGAGCTCCTCTGCCGCCGCTGCAACACACGTCACATCACGTATACGCCTCGGTGGCAGCAGCTCACGAATTAGCTGCGTACTTCACCTGCAATCCCCAAAATCTCCAGGGAAACGCCTTAATTTAA
Organism: Drosophila tani; assembly: GCA_008042535.1. Lineage (NCBI taxonomy): Eukaryota > Metazoa > Arthropoda > Insecta > Diptera > Drosophilidae > Drosophila > Drosophila tani. The sequence continues at coordinate 43,236 of VNJO01004802.1, forward strand.
TTTATTAGGACCTTTCTCGTGTACTTTGCGGGCTTACCTGCTTCTTGTTTTTCCTTTTTTTTTTTTTGGGAATTAATCATATTTTAGGTTTAGCAGCCGCCTCAAGTTTTGTGTCTTAATATCACGCATACGCCGTGGTGAGCACGCAGGGAACTAAATTGAGGAACTTGTGCTTGCTAACTTAATTTATTTTAATTTTAGTTTTTGAAAATTATAAGAGTTTCCCTTAAACTTAATTAAATTTAATTTTTAATAAAATATGTCTAAAAATATATAAGAATGTATTAAAAATATATAATAATATATAAAAATATATAGAAAAGAAATATATATAAAAATATCAATATCCCTTGAATGAAAAACATTCTAGCTTAAAGCTAGTTAATTTTGCTAATCTATAAACATAAATAAAAAATAATTATAATTACAAAAATACATAAAACGAGAAAGAAAGCTAACTTCGGTAAACCGAAGTTGGTATACCCTTGCAGTCTGTAATTGGATCATTGAAAATCGAACCATTTTAGTAATGTTGAAAAAACATCGAATTTTGTAAATTTTACATTTTACATGTAGAATTTTACATTTTCATATAAATGGACCGATCGATTCTATGGCAGCTATATGATATAGTGGACCGATCTTAATGAAATTAAAACCGTAATTTTAGAACCTTAAAAAACTGCTATGTCTTAAAATTTATAGAAATTCGTTGAAAAACAGAGAAGTTACATTTTTTTTTACATTAATTTCGCCATCATTCCTATGGCAGCTATAGGATATAGTAGTCCGATTTCGGTCGTTCCGACATATATACTGCGTGCTAAAGAAATAAGACTATGCTGAAAATTTCAGCTCGATAGCTCAAAAACTGAGAGACTAGTTCGCGTAGAAACCGACAGACGGACAGACGGACAGACGGACAGACGGACAGACGGACAGACAGACGGACATGGCTAGATCGACTCGGCTGGTGATGCTGATCAAGAATATATATACTTTATGGGGTC